>JAPMLY010000026.1:47500-62500 GCA_026401115.1 Tetraselmis chui
TCTCGCCTCGGCAGAACGACACGGTAAAGCGTGATTCTATACGAGTAGCCCGTAGTTGTGCCTAAGTAATGCCTCTTTGCTGATTTCGCACGCTCACACACACACACACACACACACACACACACACACACACACACACACACACACACACACACAAGTACACACTCTTTCTCTGTCTCTCTCACTCTCACACACACACACACACACACACACACATGCGCACCCCCCCCCCCCCCCCCTATACTCTCTCTCTTTCTCTCACATACATACACACACCGAGATTTTAGCAATTTAAAGTACCTCAAGTGGGATGTAGTAAACTATTTATTTACGGGCTTACACGAAATACTCGGAATTTTTTGGTCTGGCGGAAAAATGACAATCGACAAATCACGCTCCGACTACATCTCCCCGGCTAGCTGGCACACCAACCACACGCCATGTTGCAGACCGTCCCCCTTTGTGCTTCATACTGTGGTGGTAACGTTGTTTAGTTCACAATTTTATTCAAATTTATGTAATGTATTTAATCAAAAATGTTTTGTTTGAGAAGGAGAGGAACAGGACTGAGTAGTGCTTTGCTCCTTTTGCTGTGACTGTCAGTGGTTGAAGAAGGGGCGGAGCTGGAAGAAGTCACCTCGGGCGAAAGTTCCGGCGCACATAGCATCAACAACGCGCTAAAACAGGTTCGCCCGTCATCCCCACCCAACACCCCATGTTCAGCTTCCTACCCACCACCATGGGCCCTTTCATCTCCTGTGTCCTGACCTACCCCAGAACCCGGTTTCAGCTCTCTTGACTTGTCGCAATTGATGACCGTTGTGCGCCTTACCATGCCCGGCACTGTCAGTTACCGGCGCGGGAGAGGGCGGAGCTGAAGAAGGCAAGCGCGAGGGGCGACGGAGCCAGAGTAGGCTGCCTCAGAAAGGTGAAGACACCACCCGCCCTATCTTTGATCTTTTCTCTAGAATGTTCGACCTCCTGCCTTCTCACATTCCCCAATTTCTCATGTTGGTGTGAAATCGAATTGGCATTATGTTTAGTGCCTAATATAAATCTCGTCTATTACTTATTCAATGCCCCGTCCCGCCCCCCCCAAATCGAACCAGGCATCTGCCACGCTGTGGTACATGCCTCGCAACATCCGGGAGGTGGAGCACTATGGCTCCTACATCGCCTTTCACATGGACCGCGCTGTGTTGCTCGCGTGGATCGTCAGCTACCATGTATTCGCTTTGCTCATATTTGTGCTCAACGACATCACTGCGTAGGCTGGAGGCGCCTCCGCCGCGCCTGCGCCTAGTTTATCAACAATAATAAGTTTTGGTCAGGGGTGGGGGGGGGGCATTATTGGACAGCCAAAGGTGGTGCCCAAGTCTTTTTAAGCAAATCAAACAAGTTTCATTTTTTTACGACTTGCCACGTCTAAGATTTTATATGTGAACTTCTGACAATGATTGTGCGTATGTACTGCATCATCGTGCTCGTCGTTTTGTCGCATGAACTTCGGGCTGCAGTCCACTGTGATGGAAATGAGCAGTGTGATGCACTGTCTAGGTTTGGGGGAGGTATTTAGCACCGTGCCGCGCCATCACTGTTTCCCCTTTTTGCGGTGCTATTGCGTCAATTTGCAAGTAATTATGCATTCAATTCCAAATTGGAAATGAAGCGGAATTAGTTTCGAGGACTTTTAACGTCTTTTTAAACGATGTATCCGCTATATTAAACAAACTTAGCACTATTTGGAATGGAAGCTGGCGGTGATGGGATTTTATTCTTCGCTTTTCTCCAGTCCGTTTGTCCACTTCATCTATGCATTTGACGTGTGCACTTATGATGCTTATGTCTATGTTTATTTCTTTAGATTATATTCACGACTTTCCATTGCATTCATGGTCGGATTGTCCACGTTCTGGAAGAGTTCATTATCGAGGCGGGGGCGTTCAAGGGGCGGGCCTTGCGGTTGGAGGTCCGCCGTATTCGGTCTCGCTCCTCTCGGGATCGACTTGTCGTTTGATGTCGTTTGGCTCGACTTTATGGCCCCGCACCGCCCCCTTGTTGTTGATGTCACCGTCGCTAGTGCCCGCACGAACTCTTACGTCCCTACGATGGGCGCTCCCCTCCCGCTGCATGGAAGCCTTGCAACGGGGGCCCAATATGGTAAGCTTGATGGTGACGCCCGCACTTCGGCGTCACTCGTTACTCCTTCAATTCAATCGGTTCATGTCTATTGTCCCTTTGCCTTGGAGGATGGGGGCAGATTAGCCCTGATGGCGTGCGAGCTGATTAACCGTTTGGCTATTTTGGTGTCTGTTCGTGGATTCCATGGCATGGGTGCTGCGGACTCGCGTTCATTGCGCTCGGACATCTATGTCCGCATGCATCAGTTTGTTTGCCGGTCTACTTCTATTCCATTCATCCGGTTCTTGGGTGATGTGCGCCGGGAGTTCGTGCATCGCTTTTCCGTTGTTCTTCATGGCACCTTGGGTTCCTATCTTCGTGACGCTTTGCAGGAGGGTAGTGCTTATGTTGTAGCATGCCTTCATGCCCCCCGGGGTTAAACTGGTGGAGGGCTTCCATTATCATTATCTTGGTAGTTTCCACTGATTTTTGCTGCTATTTTATTGAAGGGATCATTATTTATTTTCAACTTTGCAGTCGTGATAAACGCAGTTTTGAATTAATATGAACTACACCCGTACCCGTATAGTTAATGACATGCGAGGCGGATGATATTGTCCATTAAATACGTGCGTCGTGAGTGCATGTGGCGCCTTTCTGTGGTTCTTTTCGGCACGCCAGAGTAGGTTCCTATCTTCGTGACGCCTTGCACGAGGGTGGTGCAGCTCCGGTTGCCTGCCTCCGTGGTGACGTGCTCCGAGGGCTTAGGCTTATGTTGTGCATGTCTTCTTTTCTTTTGCATGGATTCCACTACTTTCTTTGTAATTAATATTCTTACAAGAAAAAGCAGTGGAGGCCACTAAGCAAAAAGAGGAAAAGAGGAAAAAAACCTAAGCCCGAGGAACATGAAGGCATGCCACAGCGCAAGCACTGCCCTCCTGCAAAGCATCGCGGAGAAAGGAACCAAAAGTACCATGAAGAAAGACGTTGCACGAATTCACGTCGCACATCCCCCCAAAAACGCCGAAAAGGAATACAAGTTGTTCGACGAACGAAATGTTGCAAACAAGCATAACTGCCAAAGCGCAAGCAACGAGTCAGCAACACCCATGCAAAGGAAGCAACGAACTGCCAATAAAATAGCCAGGCGATCAACCAATTTACCCGCCATAGGCGCCAACCGGCCCCCATCCTCCATAGCAAAGGGATAGTAGTCATGGACCGGTTGAACCGGAGGCGTGCCAAGCAAAGCAACGGTGTTCAAGCAAAGCGACTATACGAGGAACATTGGTGTTCGTGCGAGCACTTGCAACCGTCACATCAACAACAAAATGAATGTGTGGAGTCTATGAAGTCTAACCAAACCACATCCCCATACGGATCTTGAGAAGCTCCGGACCGAATGCGGCGGACCTCCATCCGCAAGTCCCGCCCCTTAGTCGCCCACGCTTCAAGCATGAACTCTTCAAGCACGTGGATAATCCGGTCGTGGAGTTGAATGACATACCAAGAGCACGGGCACCGGGGAATGTGGTCCATAAGCATATCAACCGTGGAGCACTCACTCGACATGGAGGAGCCCGAGACAATCGACGAAGATCCATACCCACGAGACTCTAAGTGTGGAAGGTGGGGGTTCATCTCGGGCCGTGACACGCCTACATGCCACGATCGGACTCACCGGGTATCGAACCCGCGACCTTTAGAGTACAAGGCGTGCGCTTTACCGGCTCACTGAAAAAGCATGGTTGACGTATGTGGCCACATACCACATATGTATCAAACTACGACACTACCACCCCCCCCCCCCCCGGACTCTCCTCGGACCGCAGCCCGGCTCCGAAACCAATGTGGATGTTGGGGGTTCATCTGCTTGCGCCGTGACACGCCTACATACCTTGATCGGACTCACCGGGTATCGAACCCGCGACCCTCTGCGTATTAGGTGCTCCGAAACCGATGTGGAAGGTGGGGGTTCATCTCGGGCCGTGACACGCCTACATACCACGATCGGACTCACCGGGTATCGAACCCGCGACCTTTTGCGTATTAGGCGTGCGCTTTACCGGCTCACCGAAAAAGCATGGTTGACATATGTGGTCACATACCAAATATGTATCAAACTACGACATAAGGGAGCCACATTGCACCGCGGGCACTTTCGAACACGAGAGGCGCGCTCCGCAGTGAAGCCAAGGACACGGTGAGCTACCATCGTATAGCAATCGGATCGCACCTTGAAATTGGACTCATGTGAAGCGAAAAAGAGAGCCAAATCCCAGCGACCCGCACCCGAAAACACCCTCATATAGTTTGGTGGGGAAGGTCTGCAAAACGCCAAGAGGTCAAGGTAGGCCCGGGCACGAAGAATGCGCGAAATACCCCGTTGAATGTGGCCCCCGGAATCTCCCAAGCGAGTGAGAGCATCGGGAGTCGGAAGTTGTAGGCAAGTCAATTGGGTAGTGGGCGCCACCGCATTGTTAACCGGAGATACCACCAACTCGACATCGGGACCATCACAATTGGAAAGGTCTTGGTTTAATGTGTTAGTCAACACCACGAGATCCGATTCCGAAACCCCGCCCATAGTGGAGATCGTATCATACGAACTGCGCAATTGGACCGCCCACGGTAAAGTAGAAGTGGCAACATTCAATAGTTCATGTCGGATGACAGAGACCGTACATAGGACCTAGCGACTTGGACTCGTAATCAATAACCAAGTTGGCAGTGAGTGAAGCACAGTGAGCACGTTCGGCGCCGAGCTCTAGGGACGGTACATTAAGCCCCCCCAAACTCCGCGGGGAGGGAAAGCTGGCGCTTAGCACAATTCAGTTGGTCGAGTGTTTGTACGTCAACAGTAAATAAGTAAATACACAGATTTGCAAACGGACGGTGACGGGTGATTATTTGATTAATGAAAAAAAAAATCGGCGTCCTTGCGACCGAAGGATTTATGCAGCATGATTTACACACGGTACGGGTACCTGTAATGTGATGTAAGTAACGTACAGCTATCTCGCCGCGTCGTGAACTCACCTGCGCCACCCATCCCACTTGTGCCAGCGAAACGTTAACACAGGGCAAGGTAGCAGAACGGATGCGAAAGGGAATGCGCAAGATGAATAAACGACAGCAGGACGAATTACATACGATTGCTTTTGGCGCCAAATCGAAGCTTCGTCGCAGCTGATATTTTTGTATTTAAAAATTTCTTACAAGAAAAAGCAGTGGAGGCCACCAAGCAAGAAAAAGAAAGAAAGGAAGAAAAAAACCTAAGCCCGAGGAACAGGAAGGCATGCCACAGCATCAGCACTGCCTTCCTGAAAAGCGTCGCGGAGATAAGAACCCAGAGTGCCATGAAGAGCAGCAGAAAGACGTTGCATGAATTCTCGTCGCACATCCCCCAAAAAACGCCGAAACGGAAGAGAAGTAGATCGACGAACAAAATGCTGCATACGGACATAACTGTCAGAGCGCAAGGAACGAGAGTCAGCGGCCCCCATGCCAGGGAAGCGACGTACAGCCACCAAAATAGCCAAGCGATCGACCAACTCAGCCGCCATCGGCGCCAACCGGCCCCCATCCTCCATGGCGAAGGGGTAGTAGTCATGGACCGACTGAACCGAAGGCGTGCCAAGCAAAGCGGAAGTGCGGAGGTCCGCATCAAGTTTGCCTTGCTGAGCTCCCAATGCAAGGCTGCCAGGGAGTGGAAGGCGAGCACCTGATATTCATTATTTGCGGCTCAGGGCAGCAGCAGCCTGTGAGCCTGTAACACCTTCACGTACTTAAGAGGCCATCATGTAAAGTTGCTGTACATAGCAGACAAAACACTACACATATTTCGCTCAGTAGTTTGATGACTGTTTATTGTTAAGGATAATGTACTGGATGCGCACAATACCCAAACCCAATAAATGAGGGGCTGAAGGGGCCAACTGGCGTTGCGGTGAGGTTCGTAGCTTGGTTCTGCTACCACACCGCCAGAAACATCAGCACTGCGTGCTTGACTCGCGACACTCGCAGTGGATCTGCGATACTTTACAAGAAACTGGACACCGACCACGCACGCTGCTTCACCTGTTACCCCTAACACCATGGCATCCCGCACCACTTTGACGCTCCGGTCGAGTGCTCGCCGCTGCGCCTTGCGAGTGTCCCAGCCTTACCGTGCTCCGCGGTCAGCACGCCGAACGGTGAGGTCTCAGTCCAAACCCCTAAATAATTAACGGGTGCGCGGTGTCTCTTTTCGCCAATAGCTGGCAGTGTACTGACGCGCGTCATGCAAGCAGCACCTCCTAGCTATATCCTTCGTACTTGACGACCTTTGTCCCGCCGCGCACATAACTGGCATTTTCCGGTCTATGTGACCCCTGCTCTCAGCAACGACTTCCCAAGCGACCTTGTTTGCGACCCCGTAACGTAATTAAACGTTCGACGTTTCTTAACGCATTATGATAATACTACGCACACTGTTTCGCCGCCTCCGATGGGACTAAGCTGACAACTGGGTTCTCCTCGCCTCCCCCACACGCCCGGGCAGCGCGATTCCCTCTGCGGTGATAGTTCCGCGGGTCGCATCACGAGCAGCTCGTTCTTGTCGACGAGGCCTCGAAATCCCCGGCACTATTTTGCTTGCCACGCCTCGACGGTCCGAACGGACAGGCTGTCACGCGTTTCGACTTTCTCCACACTATCATAGACACAACTGCCGCTGTATTCTTCAAACTATGAATCTTCCCAAACGTTCGCTACGTACCGTCAAGTCGTGTCGCTGGGCATTGAAAGCGCGCCCCTCCGCACTCGCTGTGCTTCGTCCTCGATTTCTGTCGTCCATCGACAGTCAAATACAAGTACTCCCGCGGTCCTCTCGAGACTCGTGGTCATCCGCCCAACGCCGTCGAATCAGTTTCACCCTTCCGCATATTCCCCGTACTGCGCGTTGACCGGAACCTATGTGCTGACCGCAGAGGTGTCAGGCTGCACAGGCCACTGCCGGACAGGTGTCCTTCCGCTTGCAGGAGCAGGTAAGACCGTACCACCCTCTCATGACCGACCCCCTATCACACCCGTTTTGCCCTTCGACTTCATTTGCCTTATGCATAATTTGTATGAGAGCTCACCGTAAATTGGGCACACAGGTGCCCTTCAAGACCTATTTCAAGGTATGCGGCAATGTGGAGGAGCTGGGGGCGTGGGACCTGGAGAAGGCGCCCATGATGGAGTGGAGCGAGGGCGATGTGTGGTTTGTGGATGTCGCCATCCCCGCCGGCGTCGACGTGGAGTACAAGGTGGTGAAAGTGCCCCGGCGGGAGCCCATCGCTTGGGAGGGTGGCCCCAACCGGCTGCTCAAGGTCAGCCCCCCTCTGGACCTAAGAATGACTCAAGCTGTGTATTTTGCGTGTTTGCTCCGCTCCTCAATGTGTCACGTTTCCATAGGTTCCCGACTCAGAGCTCATTCTGAAGATGGCCTTTGACAGCATCGATGACACAGAAGTGGTGCGTGTGAGGCGACACGACTGAAGTGTGTGTCTGATGTCTTTCCCGGTTTGATACTGTAGATGAGGGGCTGAGCCGTGGGGTGCTGTTTTCTCGCAGGTCGGGGACGTGGCAGCCGAGGTTGAGGTGATTGTGCCGGAGCCTGCTCCCGTTGAGGAGGGTATCAAGGCTGGAAAGGAACTCGTGGCAGAGGAGTTGCTCGAGAGCGCTGTTGCGGAGCAGGAGGTTCTGGGCGAGGTTGTGGAGGAGGTTGCGGAGGCAGTGGCCAAAGAAGTGGTGGCTCAGGGGGTGGATATGCAGGAGATTGTGGAGGAGGCTGCCGAGGTTAAGGCCGACTCTGCCAAGAATACGGTTCGGGGCTCCAGAAAGGCGGAGTCCACCGGCAAATCCAGCTCCTCTGGCGCCACCGTCGCCGCGGCATCCGTGGTGGACGAAGAGAAGGAGAAGAAGGGGATTTTCGGCGGACTGTTTGGTGGCTTTGGGCGGAAGTGAGTGGAGCGGACTGTTAGCCACGTGATACTCCATAACCAATCCTTAAGCTAGAATACTTCACATTAGACTATCCACTCCTCCCCGTTTTGGTATTCAGTACGTACTACAGCTGCTGACTGCAGTGAGGATTATGCAGAGGTGAGATGAAGCCGTGCTACTCGCCAACCTGCAACGTCCCAATGTAACACCAATTACAGATACATAGGATATAATTGGCTCCATCACCTCCCACGTATAGTCTGCCTATTCGCACAGAGGATAGCGCGATTCCACACATGATCTATTTCCCATGCTGGGAGGTGTGATGTGTCACGGCGCTTTGTCCTGACTAAGACGGCTCAGGATGTTGAGGAGCAGTGTGAAGCAAGGCGCGACGGTCGATATTTGGCATCGCTCGTCGACGGAATGCGCGCCGCGAATTTCAGGCCCAAAGGACACCGCGTCCAGCCCGGGAAGCAGGCCGCAGAGCACGCCGCACTCGAGGCCAGCGTGCACCGCCCTCACCTGCGGCAGAGTGCCTCCCAATTGCGCCGCGTACTCATCCCGCGTCAGCTTCAGCAGCGCCGAGTCCATCGCGGGCTGCCAGCCCGAATAAGCAGGCATCAGCTTGGCTTCTCCTCTGCACAACTCAGCAATCATTTTGAGCTGAGACCGAGTGGAATCGAGGGTGTCTGGCAGCGAGGAGCGCGTGGTGGTGGTGATGACGTAGGCGTGTGTCTCGGGACGGACCAGCGCGAGGTTGTTGGATGTCTCTGGCAGCCCTGCAATGGTGTGAGAGTACTTGAGGACGCCGTGCGGGATGAGGTGCAGGGCAGTGAGTAGGCGAGAGGCGCTGTCATGATCCAGGCATATGTTGGCGGTGTCCTCTGATCGCGAGACACCCACGATGAGCTCCGCTTCGCGCGGGCCGTACTCTGTGCGAAACACCCGTTGGCAGCGCTCCACCGCAGCCTTCACACCCTCAATCATCCGGTCAGGCACCAGTAGGGTCGCAGCTGCGCTGCAGGGGATGCTGTTCCTGAGGTCCCCGCCGTTCAGGCTCACCACCGCCGCTGCCTCGCCTAGATTGGACCTCAGGTCGAGCAGGACGCGCACGAGCAGCTTCACTGCATTTGCACGATCCGTGTGGATGTCTGCCCCAGAGTGCCCACCCAACAGCCCCCGCACCGTCACATCCAGGCACGATACCTCGCCTGCTGGCGCCTCCACCTGGGCGGAACAGTAAGACACATAAGAGAAAGACAGCGACACACTCCAGTACGAGTTGAGTAAGTGAGTATGTACGTAATAGGGGTAGGTGTGGGTGAACCTGATTCACGGGGATGCTGATTGTGCTGGTGCCATTGCCGGCACACCCAATGCAGATGTCGCCCCACTGCTCGGTGTCGATGTTAATGAGCCTGCGACCCGTGACAAGGCTGGGCCGCAGCTGCTGCACCCCCGTCAGCCCCGTTTCCTCGTCGACCGTGAAGAGCGCCTCGAGGGGCGGCAGCGCCGCGGTGGGCGGCATCTCCAGCACCGCAAGCGCCATGGCGGCGCCCACCCCGTTGTCGGAGCCCAACGTGGTTTGATTTGAGGTCAGCCAGTCGGTGCCCCACCCACCGTCGCGAACCAACGTTATCGGGTCGCGCTCAAAATCATGAGCACTGTCGCGCGCCTTCACGCAAACCATGTCCACCTGCCAGGTTGACAACATGGCGTCACGGAAACCGGGGAGGGGCATTCATTTTGGGTAACAGGAGGGCTGCCAAGTCCACGGGGCGTAGGGAGGGGTTCGTGTCGTGAGGTTTGAGCGACGGTCGTTGGATTTGGCACGTGATGGAAAGCCGTACATGGTTTTGGAGCACCACAGTCGGCGCGTTCTCGCCGCCTCCGCTGCCTGGCCGCGAGATAACGGTGTTGCCCTTCTCGTCGGAGGAGGTGACCAGGCCGTGCTGCCGTGCGAATTCGCGAAGCAGCTTTAGCACGCCAGCCTCGTTGCCGGACCGCCTGCGTGTCGACCGGTAATACGTAAACAACAAGAGAAAAAAAATGTCCTGTCAACTTGAAAAAACAAAAGAAACAGGTGCGCGTGTGTTTCACTGTTAAGATGCCGGCACAACGTGGGAATCGAAGTTGTTCGGTGGAAGGAAAGGTGGTCAACAAAACTTGCCGTGGTATGGCCGATATGGCCTCAAAATGCTTCCACACCTCGCGAGGCTCGCCCAGCCCCCGCACCACCTCCGCGTTGCCGCTCTCCGTGCGAGCGCGCTTTTCGTTGGGAATGGCGGCCATTATTGTTGTGACGTGACGGTGTGGCGGGGCGCTGTGAAATAACGGTCGCCGAGCAGCCAGGGACCGTAGTGTCTCGCCGCCAAATGGCACCGGGCGTCGTGGGGCAACGATCAGTACCATCGACGAGTGACACCAGTCTAACCTGCGCTGACGCGGATGTGACGCGGAGTCGTTTGCGATCTGGCTCGAGAAGCATGAGCGCCCTGGCTCGATGAGATGTGCGCTCGATATGGTGCGGTCGTGGCGGGTTGATGACACAAAACAGTTTCTACTTTCCAGTACCAGTACCGCTCACAGGTACAGGTACAGGTACCTGCTCGGTCTTATACCTCGATATTTAAACATAGAGAATAAATTCAAAGCGATGATTACTGACAATATTAATATCAGAGACAAACATTAGATATGATATAACATATTTAAATGCGGCTTTCACTATTAATTATAGCTATATTTTAATAATCAGCAGGTTTAAACCACGCGCTATCACAAGCCTACAAGATAAACCAAATAACGTTATCACAAGCCAACAAGATAATTCCAATATATTATGAATATTTTTAGAGAATATTTCAACATACGATATAGCTTTTTCATAACTTGATGTATTGTTTGTAAATAAAATTTGAAGACAAAATATAAATTCGGAGATTCCGAGATATATCTCTGCAATGGCCATTAATGAATGAATATATCACAGTCAGCAAATGAAGTAGTTTAACCGGTCGAAGTGATTTCATTTGAAATAACGAAATTAATCACCAAAAATACAAGTCGATGCAGATTAGAATTACGACATTATCCGGTATCCTACAAAGGAAAAGAGAAGTGAGGACGGACAGGTAGGCGCGAAGCGAGGACAGACGCGGGCAGAAGCTACCTGGACCTTGGAACCTGCACGACCGTAGCAGGCCCCTCGCGTCCCCAACCCGCCCCCTACTGCCCATGCGCGTGGCTTAATTTCGGTAGTGAATGTGCATAACTGTAAGGTTGAGGTGCAGATAGCGTCGCGTCCGATAGCGCGCAGAGCCAAGCGCCTTACCCCCGATCGGAACTCTCAAAATTACCTCGAGACTTGGAACTGAAGTTGAACAGGATGCTTCCAAAAAATGTTAACGGACGTAAACGAAATCGGAAATCCTCGGCATTTTCTATTACGTACCAGCGTGCCGGCTCGTTTGAAATTGACCTGAAAGTGAAGGGAAACCATCTGGCACCTCAGCAGCAGCCGCCGAAGTTGGCTCACAACTGCTTGGGAGGAAATCAGAAACCTAGATCCGGTAGCTAAATAGCGAAATATTGGCAGCAATGATTCATTCTCAAATAATGAATGCACGCGGTAGCGACTATCCATGGCAAAGCGATGGATAGTACCCGTACCATAGATACAGTCGGCGGATTGCCTGTGACAATTCCCGAGAAAACTCGTGCGCACATGAAATACAGATAATTTGCAAAGTCACGATATTATTTGATCGCAATAGCAATATGCAGAGGCATCAAATCTGCGATAGTCAGCATGAACATAATACGGGGTATTCGCGGCAAATTGGAGAGGATTTTGGAGTGGCACGTCAGCATCCCCGCGCCACGTAAGCGCGTACACCCTCGCGTACGCCAAAATTGGAGAGGCTGGCCTCTCCAATTTGGCCCGATATCGGAGAGGCTCGACCAAATTGGAGTGGCGTTATCAACCGGTAATTTCAAAATACCGTCCTGCTGTCACGGCCCGCGCATCCTCCATCGCGCGTTTCAAAAACCGACCCACCACCTCATCCCCCCGGTGCCGCCTGACTATGGCGGGCATAGACGAAGTCCCCGCGACTGAGGGGGCGAAGGCTACCGCAGTATCCTCGCTAGAATGGAAGCGCCGGTGGGAGCGGGACGTGGAGTGGATCTCGGCGCTGATGCACGCGGCGGATGCCGCGGATATTTGCGACTATTGGAAGGCGGACAGCCAACACGGGAAGAAGGGCAAGCTGCAAGACAAGCTGCGAAAGGAAATGGGGCAGTTTCGCCCTGACTCCGGTACGGCGGTCTTGCCCGAGGGGCGGGTGCTGGTCAAGCGCGTCGAGCAGATAGTTCGCGCATGGTCGGCTGGTGATGCTCGAAAGAGCAAGGACGGCATGAACTGTAGTATGTGGCAAGCGCTATTGCCGCAGCTGTGCGCGGAGGACGCGTTGCAAAAGGGCGAGGCCGGGTACAAGCAGTGGTCGGAGCTGCGGGAGTACCTCTTCCTGGTGGGCTGGGTCGGAGCCGATCTGCCGGACGGCCATCCGCTGCAGCCGGATGAGGCTGTCACCGAGACGGTGGAGGGATACATGGAGCTGCTGCCCAAGTTTTCGGAGGCTCTCGCGAAGCTGGACAGCAACGCGGAGACCGCGGACAAGGGGAAGAAGAAAAAAGCTAAGGAGGGAGCTATGAAGGATGCTCACGGCCTATCGATTGAGAGGTGAGTTGTAGCTGCCGATGTTGTGTGTTGCTGTCTTCCCACACTTTCCGGTTCTAATTTACTGCCACTTCTCCCCCTTTGCAGACTGGCGCAAGGCTTAGGCAATCGCCGTAATAATTTGCAGGCTATGCGGGGCGCTGCAGATGGCCAGAGCATAGTCAGTAGCGCTGATGAGGCACCAAGTGGCTATGGTTCGGACGAGCTGTCGGACGAGCTGCATGTGTATCCGGACGTCGTTGACGTCATACAGCTTACTGCGGAGGAGAAGGCGCAGCGGGAGCTATGCACATGGCCCTCTTTTGCTTCCCTGCCCCTTCTATCTCCTGGCTGCACGGAGCTGCCTGAGCCGTGGAGCTTTTTGGACTTCATGGAGCTAGGTGAGGACGCTGAGGCTACATGGGCGCTGGATGTGAAGATGCTGATGGCGCGCAGCATCTTGCAGCATCAGGAGGGCGGCACCGGCGCAACGGACGAGGCTGGCCTGGGCTGCCTCCATGACATGATAGAGGCAGCGGAGCGGCTGCTGCATTTCCCCCACATGCATATGCTGGAAGACGGCGGGCCACCTGTGAGGGGGAATGAGGCCTCTGCCGACCGCCTCAACAGCTACTTCCAGGCCCGCAGAAAGGAGGTGGAGCGTCTGATTGGAGTGCTAAAATTGAAGATTGATGAGGAGCGGGTGCAAGCCGTGAAGTATGTTGGCATGGCCATGGCCAGTAACGCCCTCCGCATGCTCGACAAAAGGTGATCCCCTGTGCCATTGCATGCGCTATGCATGGTAATCTATTTGTAGCTGCTGGATATGTAATGCAAGTTTGCCCCCCTCCCTCCCCCCAATATACGGTTGTAGAAGTATAAATAAAACTCCGGAGCGGGCACATCAGTACAAAGAAGCTGTGGATGCGGCAAAGGCTGAGCATGCGGAGATGGTGCGTGAGGCACGCAGCAAGAAGCGAAAGCGGAAGGCTTCGGGGGGATCTAGCAGGCGCCCATCAAGTAAGTATGACCTATCCAATGTTACTGTCATACTGGAGTCAGAGATGCTGCCGGACCTGCGCAAGTACATGAAGAAGGATGAAGAGAGGGGCGAGCGGCAGATAGAATTGTTGACGGAGATAGGACATGGCATGAAGGGCCTAGCAGAGGCGCAGAAAGAAATTGCAGCAGGCCAGAAGGATATGACAGCGGCACATGAGCGCATGTGCAACATTCAGAACCAGACAGGGACATTGCTTGGCATGATGATACAACAGATGCAGCAGGGAAAAGGGAGCTAGAGTAGATATTCCCTAGTATTCTTAGTTGCTGTTGAATGTAACTAGCAAATGTAATTAGCAATCCAGATGGAGTCGTGATATTGCAATGGCAATTGCTGTGAAAGCAGCGGCAGTATTGAAACTGCACAGCTGCAAATAATGAGCGCATGTGCAACATTCAGAAGCAGACATGGACATTGCTAGGTATGATGATACAACAGATGCAGCAGGGAAAAGGGAACTAGAGTAGATATCCCCTAGTATTCTTAGTTGCTTTTTAATGTGACTAGCAAATGTAATTAGCAATCCATATGGAGTCGTGATATTGCAGTGGCAATTGCTGTGAAAGCAGCGGCAGTATTGAAACTGCACAGCTGCAAATAATGAGCGCATGTGCAACATTCAGAAGCAGACATGGACATTGCTAGGTATGATGATACAACAGATGCAGCAGGGAAAAGGGAACTAGAGTAGATATCCCCAAGTATTCTTAGTTGCTGTTGAATGTAACTAGCAAATGTAATTAGCAATCCAGATGGAGTCGTGATATTGCAGTGGCAATTGCTGTGAAAGCAGCGGCAATATTGAAACTACACAGCTGCAAATAATGGTTACAAACTATTTTATGCGCTCAGGTAGCTGGCCAGTGATGGCGGGGGCAGTTCAAAGTAGGAGTAAAAAACTGATGCCTGACCTTGAGCGCACGTGATGCAGTTAGTGAGCAGCACGGCGGCCTGGTAAAACAGGCCCACAGGGGTAACGGATACATTGTTGGCAGCTACATCATCCACCCAGGGGAATAGCTGTTGAACAAGACCAAATGCCCACTCCACTGATGTGCGGGGGCCATTCATTGCACGGGAATACTCATCCTTTGCAGCGTCCATGCGGCGTTGCACTTTGTTG
>JAPMLY010000026.1:67500-155000 GCA_026401115.1 Tetraselmis chui
ACACACACACACACACACACACAACCACACACACACACACACACACACACACACACACAGGCACACGCGCAGAGACGCTCACTCGTGCTTCCGCACGCACAGATTGTTACGAGCCTATAGACAGAGAGACACAACTAGAAGAAATATTGTTCTACAAAGATTTAGTATCCAAATATGTGTACACAGAAATATAAATCCTCCAACATTGTCACGCAAAGACACGTGACAAGGACGAAGTCATACCCAAGACACACTCACGCAGATACACACTCACACACGCGCGCGCGCGCGCACCCACACGCAGATTGCATTTCGCTCTCTATCTTATTCCGCGAACATTGGCTACGGGGATTGGATCCAGTCAGCGGCCCTCATCCTTCGAAACATGCTACTGATGCGACTGCCTGTAAATTGGGGCGACGCTCAGGTTGAGACGGACAGTCCGACCTCCTTCCTCCAGGCGTTGCAGGCGGCGGTGTCGATCGACGGCAAGGCAAGTCACCGCCTGACTTTCACCTTTCTCACCCGCTGCGCAATATATCTCTTCGTCGTCGTCCGTGGCCGCTGACTTGCGTGCGCTGCCGACTTTCACCACCGCAGACACTGCGCTTTGCCTACGACCGACTTCAAGTGCTGCTGAAGACGCTGGAGATCAGCAACACGGACGACTTTATGCCCATTCAGCTGGTCGCGGATTTCGGCACGCTGGTGGGCACCTACGCCCGCGGCTTTGCGATCATCATCGAGCCCTACGATGAGCGCATGCCCAACGTGCCCGACCCCGTCATGCAGGTCGAGCCCCCCCCTCCCCCCCTCCCCATTTGACCATCTATCTACTCTGTAGTCGACCTATGCATCGCACCGATTGCGACTCGACAATTTCCGAGCTCCCATGCGATTTGCGCTGAGGATCTTCCATTTGTTTTGGAGTTGGTGATGAATGGCTATTGCCGCAGTCGTATCTAAACATTAATTACGTGTGACTATTTTGTTTATTTTTGATAATATATATACATTGATTACGAGTTGCCCGTAATTCCTTTTGCCTCTTGTATTTTTGTATTTTTTTGTATTTCTGTAATCATTTTTCTTTTTATTTTATTTACACAAATCTTATTATGTGTCTCACTATTCCATGGAGGCCCATAGTCGTGACACTTATTTTTCACACACACACACACACACACACACACACACACACACACACACACACACACACACACACTTTCTTCTCTCTCATTATGTATTTTTTGTAATTATGCACACACCCCCTATGTGTCTCACTCTATATTTTTGTAAGCACTATGAAATAATGCTCCTGTACCCATCGTAGCGATGCACAGTAGTTAAGACGCATCCTAATCCCAATTCCAATAAGTGCGCAATACACCAATTTTATCTTTTTCCCAAATAAGAAATATCGCATTTGTAGTACCAAAACCCAATCGAGCTGATGATAAGGGGACACACACACACACACACACACACACACACACACACACACACACACACACACACACACACACACACAGAGATTTTAGCAAATTAATGTAGTAGGATTGCTCATTACTCATTATCACAGATATTTGTGATGGTGCGGAACATCTTGCCTGTGACCGTTGAATTTTGTAATCCTCTGACTGTTTCGACGCGATCAGTGTTTGTCAGAGCTGCGGTCATCGCGAGGGTTGGCGGCTCATCTCGGAGGCGCGGTATCTGATCAGCGATTGGTGGCTTTCTTGAGAGTTTGCTTGCGTTAATGTGGAGGGCTGACTTGCAATGTTCGCAATTTTAGCAGAAAATGATAATCTGTAGAGTCTGATTAAGAGTTTTAGATCGTTTGTTTATACATATTATAAGAAATGGCTCTATTTGATCGTTTGTGCGGTGGTTTACAATGTGACACTGCTACCACATTCGCAGCTACGGCAGCACCGTACTGCAACACCACTCAAGTCCGATTCTGATGCCTCTATGTTTTGTGGCAGGCGCTTTTAAAATGTTGCCGTGTATGAGTGTTTTGACGAGTGGCAAATTATTCTCAGCGCGAGTTGCCTCATTTCGAGCAACGGCAGCGACAGCGGCGGTAGTGCTGATGCCGAGGTTTGGTTTCACAACAGATATTGGATATTGAGTAGGTGTTCAAACATGGCAGTGCGTGGTCCCGTCTCGACACCAAACTGGTTTGTCCCTAGTCAATGCCATTCTAATAAATAATTCCATACCTCAAATATTAGTGATAGGGCACAAACGCGGATTTTCAGTTTGCCCGTCGCCTGGTTCAACATGTTACTGTGTGCTTATTCCCTCGACGGCATTGTATCCGTCGCGAACGAAAAGATGAGAAGCAAAGGCAGTGGAAAGCATTCGGACAGAGGAGTGTCAGAGCCTACACTAACCGACAACAGCATCGGAGTATTGCGTTGGCGGACGTGTTTGTGTTAGCATGGATGATACGCGGCTCAAATTGAAAGGGGCGGCACTTTTATTCGTTTCAGGCACTTTCAATTCGTCTGCTTGCTCAGCCGCCGTTTGTGTCGCTGACCAGCTGATATATCAGGCAGGACCACCGCGTTTGTGACATTCGCGACACCCAATGGTTCACAACCGTCAACGCAGGGAGTTCATTGTCAGTATTATGACGGCAATAATATTGCGTTATTTGTGAAAACACAGTCATCGGCACTTGATCCTCACAGATATCGTCGGCATCCATATTGCATGTCGTCGGGGCTCTCGTGGGCTCACCGTTGTGAGACTGTCTCATTCTGTTGACGCTGTGCCTGCCGAGTGGCTAAGTCTCGTCTGCCGCGCCTCCCCCGCTGCAGCTCGCCTGCCTCGACGCCAGCCTGGCAATGAAGCCGGTGTTTCAAAAATTCCAGTCGGTGGTGATCACCTCCGGCACGCTGTCGCCCATCGACCTGTACCCTAAACTGCTGGACTTCCACCCGGTGGCCATCCAGTCGCTCAGCATGACCCTCACGCGCGACTGCCTCTGCCCCGTGGTGCTCACGCGTGGCACGGACCAGATGCCCGTCAGCACCAAGTTCGAAATGCGAAACGACCCAGGTCCGCGCCGCCGCTTTGATTACAAGTCAGTGTTTTGTCACACGCGCAGTAGTTTGTTTACAGAGTGTAATCAACATTGGTTGACAATATTTGGCGCAATTACATATACAGCTTTGATTACAGTATTTCGAAAAATGTTTTTCCTGCATATATGAAAAACCAATATACGCTTTGAAATTATTGCAGACTGCAAAATTTCGAAGCGCCACTCTTTTGCTCTTAAAGACTCTGAACCCGGTCGGCGTGGCGTGCATGCAGATTTTGTTTGTGATTGCGATTTTTGGAATTACTCTGTTTTTTTGGAAATTTATTATTTACAGCCGTGCAACGTAAAACGCAACTGAATCCCCTCCTGCGATTAATGCGTTTGGTGTGGTGGGGCGGGCGATGTCGCCACGCAGGTGTGGTTCGCAACTACGGCAAGATGCTGGTGGAGCTGTCCACCGTGGTCCCCGACGGCATCGTCTGCTTCTTCGTCAGTTACCTTTACATGGATCAGGTCAGAGCGATGCAGCGCCGGCAACAGCCGTTTCCAATCCCCTGAAGCGCGCAACCCAAGGCACCCATGTTAGGCTCGCTAACGCAACCCACGCCCCTCGCAAAAACGTGCAGATTGTGACCGCCTGGCATGAGATGGGCATCCTGCAGGAGGTGAAGCCCTAAACCCTAAAAATTCCCTGCCCTTTCCAATATTTTTTTCGCCCCCCGTGTTTGGCCGTCTCCATGTTGCACACATCCAAGACCCAAAAAGGTTTTAGGGTCTGCAGGCATTAGGGCGCGGCTGTGTGTACAGAACAGGGTTTGACAAGTATGAACAATTAGCTATAAAATCCTAAAACTACAGACCGTGAATATGATCCCTAAATTGTGAAAGAATTGTGTGTGCGCAGATTATGCAGCACAAGCTGGTGTTCATCGAGACCCAGGATGTGGTGGAGACCACGCTCGCGCTGGACAACTACCGACGAGCATGCGACCGCGGCCGTGGAAGTATGTTTTTCAGCGTCGCGCGAGGCAAAGTGGCCGAGGGCATCGATTTCGACCGCCACTACGGCAGGTCGAACCCACACCCCGCCCATTAACCCCCCTTCCTCAGCACCCCTCGCCTCCACACCGAACCCGCCTTCACCAATTTCTGCACGGCAGAGTTTGATGTGTGGTCCTGCGAGATATTGCCCGCCCCCCTTTTGTTGCTCGCATGCATTCACCGCCCTCACGCACATACTCTAATACCGTGCCCATATGCAGCACACGTGCGAGCGCACACACTACTGCGCAAGCATACACAACTGCGTACATATACCCACAAAATAGGTTACGCACACATCCGCATATGCACACGTGTGCACACATAGACACAATGTACAGACATACGCAAATACGCACGTACCCAAAAAAATGCATAGACAAACATATGCACACACACACACACACACACACACACACACACACACACACACACACACACACACGCACGCGCGCGCGCGCTCGCGAGTGCATTCAAGAATAATCGCATATATTTTCTTACACTCACTCGCATTCGGCTGCGCAGGGCGGTGGTCATGTTTGGCGTGCCGTACCAGTACACCCTCAGCCGCATCCTGCGCGCTCGACTGGAGTACCTGCGCGAGACGTTTCAGATCAAGGAGAACGACTTTTTGGCCTTCGACGCCGTCCGGCAGGCGGCGCAGTGCGTGGGCCGCGTCATCCGCTCCAAGGCCGACTACGGCCTCATGATTTTCGCGGACAAGCGCTACCAACGCCATGACAAGCGCGACAAGCTGCCCGGCTGGATCAATGCGCAGCTCAAGGTAACCCCTCCCTCTCCTCCTCCAGTCCGTCAAGGTGTGTGTGTGTGTGTGTGTGCGTGTGTGTGTGTGTGTGTGTGTGTGTGTGTGTGTGTGTGTGTGTGTGTGTGTGTGTGTGTTGTGCTGTGCTAATGTTTGTGTATGTATTTGTAAGTATGTGTTTGCATGTGTGGTGTTCACGTGAGTGTATAATTGTGTGCATGTAAGTGTGTGGGGGGGGTTGTGTTCGTGTGCGTTTGTGTATCTATGTGGGCATGTGGTTCTTGATAATTGTACATTGTCATCTTTATGCCCCTTCCTCTTCGGTTGACTGACGATTCGTGGTTGCGGTGGGTTGCGGCGCTGCCAGGACGCGCACCTGAACCTTTCCACCGACATGTTGATCCACGTCGCCCGCGAGTTTATGCGCAACATGGCGCAGCCTTACGACCAGGGGGAGGTGGGGAAGAGCCTGCTGACGGAGGAGGCGGTGAACGCGATGGCGGCCGTTTACACGGGATGACAATGATGATATAAGGATGGTCTTCACTAAATGTTGGCGCAGCACTGCGCCCCCCTCGCCTTATCCACCGCAGTCTCCCTAACATCGCACGAGTAGCATGGTTGAGCGGGTTGAAGGCTGCGCGGCTGACTCAGACAAGGTCAAGTCTGGCCGGTGCGGGTGAAAGTCGTCCTTTGATATGATCTCGCAGGCAGTTGGATGATGATGGGGTTCGTGGCGATGCGCGGATGCCGATGGGCACTTTTTGCCGGTGCAAACAAATCAATCGTCTAATCGATCGACGGCCCTTTCAACTATCAGCACTGCGTTGTGAGTATCGCGCATGTGAGTGAATAGTGTACAAGCGAAAATGATTCATAATATCGTTTGGTTGTGGTCGGTGGTGTGGTTGGAGGGTAAGGGGGGGGGGGGGGGGGGGGGGGTCATGCGCCGCTGCCTCCTCGTATTGCAGCTGCTTGGTTGCCGCGCGACATGGATGTGTATGTGGGTGGGTGTAGCTCAGACGGCTTGGGGGCACTCGTGTCGGTGTGGTTGAGCTAGGGACCAGCTGGTCGCTTGCTCTGACAAAAAGCAATTAATTCCTTTGTGGCATTTCTCACGATTTGGAGGGTAAGTGCGCTCCAGCAACTCCCCTCCCTCTGTGCAAATGTGTGTCACCAACGAATGAAAGGCATTAATCGCTGCGCTGGGGCGCACTTGGATCATTGTATGCCACGCTCATGGATCGCGTTGCTGAATTGGGGGGGACCGTACAGTGCCACATCATGCATCCGAGTGTTTTTGGGGGTCGCAGTCGGTTGTTATCGCCACAGTCGTCGCAGTCAATCCCTCTGCAATGGCGTTCAGATGCAGGAAGCAAGGAAGTGCGCCTTGGGGCGTTAATTCGGTTGATGCGTCGAGGACAATGGAGTGTGAAGTAATGGGCGTATTATGTGTTCAGTTGTCGTGTTACGGCGTTGGTTGTTTTGGCTGTAGCTACAAATGCACACCGACGCGCTGTTGGTCGTCGTGAAAATATGTTATGAAAATGAAAGGGCGGCGCTCTCCGTCTGAAAAAATAAATCGACGGGGTTGGAGAACTGCTTCACATCTGGGACCATATCATGGAATACATTTATTATGATATATGGCCTCTGAATTTTGCCTTACCTTTTTCAGTGTCTGTTGTGTGCCAATGATTCATCCAGAAAGGTAGATTACAATAATTAACTGGATTACAAGAAGAACAACATGGTTCATACCATACCGCCACAAATTCTATCATTTACCCTAGGGCATATTTTGCCAAAGAGGTCAGCTTGCTTACAATTTGGCCAAAAGGCACCCACAAGCGGGGCCTGGGGGACGATTAGCGCAGGATTATAGGGTTGGGTGGGTGGGTTCGCGCGAAGCCTAGATTGGCTGAGCGCGAAAGCAGAGAGTGCTAGGCTCGTAGCTAGTTCCGGCTTATGAGGCGGGGGCTAGTTCGAGCTGACCGTTGGGGAAGTCGCATGGTCGTTGGTTGCGTCTAACTGCTCGGGCAAGGTGGTTGCCCTGCAGGTGCGACGCGCCGTTACTAACGGCGGTAACCGCTAGGGTCACTGTCCCGTATGGTAGTATGGTAGTTGGATATGCAAACCTCTAGATTTAAATCAATATGACCATTTAGCCTAGGGCACGTTTTGCCAGTACCCTAGAGCCAAAGGCTTGCACAACCTAATCTAAGTGCTGCTTGGCGGACGGAGCGAGCCAACCAAAGAAACGCCAAGTACCATGTGATGGGGTCATGGTGGGGTCGATGTATTTGCCTTCGGTCACGGAGCTTTTTTTGGCCCAACCACCCATGTGTTTGATGACGGGGAGGGGGGCGCCGATGCAAGTAGGAGCGGACGCGGCTCCTTTCCGGAGGCTTTGCGATGTCCACTTGAAACCCGCTTGCGCTGTGGTGTTGATCGCGCGGAGAGCGGCGGTGGCTCGCCTAGATGAAAGTGTAGCGGCAGCCGTCCACTCCGTGGGAGGTCACTATGCTCTTTGCTAACTCAAAAACAGTGCTCGAATTTGTCTATCGTATTTTTAAGTAGCATTACCCTATAGCGTGCATTACCCTATAGCGTGAGGGGTTAGGGCTACAGGTAAGTGCTGGGTAGTTAGGGTTTCCCTCCCTGCTTGTCTCTTACCTGTGCACAGTTTAAGTCCGGTTCTTAGATGAACTTTGCCACCATCCGTTTCGGCGTTTTTTGGGGGATGTGCGACGTGAATTCATGCAACGTCTTTCTGCTGCTCTTCATGGCACGCTGGGTTCTTATCTCCGCGACGCTTTTCAGGAGGGCAGTGCCGATGCTGTGGCATGCCTTCCTGTTCCTCGGGCTTAGGTTTTTTTTCCTCCTTTTTTATTTTTTTTTAGCCTCCACTGCTTTTTCTTGTAAAAAACTTTTTGAAACTTGGCCACCATCCGCGTAAGATGAGATGCATAACCCTATGCTTCATTTACAGTAAATTACTTACAGAACCGTTGTCCAGCAGCTGCTGAAGTTTAGAAGGCCGGATCAGCATGCATGAACTATTTTTGATTACAAAAATCAGTGTAGGAAGAAAGACATGATCATGCATCCTTTCAGATTTATTACATTGTTTGTTTATGACCGCAGCCTCTGGTCGCACACCTTCACCATGTATCCAGCACCCGTTCCCACGTCGTCCTGTCGTCGCCCTCACCCACCAGGACCTGCCCGAAAAGCACCTCAGTTTTAGTAACGGAGCCACCATTCGGGCTTCACACTCGTCCCTGAATATTTGTATCTGACCCGGGTTCGTCCACCGCTGCAGTAAAGCTACCCCACTACAGTCCGACCTCGCCCACCCTCGCCCCGTCACCTCCGACCTCCATCCATCCCGCGGCCATCAGCAGGAGGATAGCACCGCATAATGGCGGCAGGACGGCGACGGGCGGTGGAGCTCGCGATCCGGAGCGTAAGAGCTATATCTGGCAGAGCCCTCGGGCTTCCATGCCCTCCCGCTGTCGCTGCGGGGGCCGTGGGCCCAGAGGTGTCGGGGCCCGCGGCAATGCGCGGCGGCGCCGCGGCGGCGCTCAGATCAACATCATCAACAACAACAACAACAACAACAACAGGTGAGCGCGGCGCGACTGCCGTTGGCTCAACCGCCTCCTTGTGCATGTATATCGTAGGTCTACGGGATTAGAAAAACGCAGCGGGCTGTGCTGCTCGTGAACAAGTAGGTGCTGCGACGTCGTCTCCGTCGCTCTCGAAACTAAAAAGTCACCGCGTCTGCATAGGCGCCGCTCGGCCGTTCTCCAGTCTACCCAGCCCGCACATCCCCAGCGTACCGATGCAGGAGGCTGACCAGAATAACGAGCTCCCAGGTGACTCGTCGTTGTCATCGGGGAGTGCTGAGGGTCGGGGCGGCGAGGGGGAAGTGCGCGCGGTGATGGGTGACGAGACTGCCGAGGCTGTTGTCGCCGAGTCGGCCGACGCCGGAAAGCTACGCAATCTTTACCAAGAGCTCAGCACTCTTCGAAGGGTACGTCCCTTCCTACCACACCTATATTGCTGCTCATCCAGAGGCACATTGCATAATGCGCGTAGTGTTCGTGAAGGTAGCGGCGCGCGTGACGGTCGTTGCTTTTGCGGTGCGCAGCAAAAACGGTGGGGCGACCTGTTGGAGCTCTTCCAGGGCTGGCGGGCCGGGGGGGTGCAGGCTTATGGGCCCTACGTCCCCAGCTCTCGCGCCTACTCATTTTATTTGCAGGCTCTTGGGAACAGGTGCGCCCACGGCAAACGAAACGGGCAACACTGCCCGAGGGTCAGCCTTCATGTGGGTTGGGGTGAAAGAACTCTGTGTGGCTGGATGCGGTGTCATGCCATGATGGGCTGGGATGCATTGGGATGGGGGTGATATGCTCATTTGTGGTGTTCTTTTGATGGTGGGGTTGCAATAGGATATTATGGCATGTCAACAATCCAACATCTCGTCGAAGTTTGCCGTGTGGTGCTGTCTTATGCGATAATAGCATGGCATGACGTGGCATGGGATGGGATGGGATGGGATAGGATGGGATGAGTTATGATATTGTGGGATATGTCGTCATGCAATTGGGTATGGTGTGGTGCTGTACATCCGTGTCTGGTGGCCTGATGGGATGGTTTGGACTTGACGGAAAAGATGGGATCGATTTTAGTGTCACGGCATGCGATGTGTCGCGATGTGGTTTCATGTGAGGGGGTATGATGTGGGGTCAAGGGATGGGATGGGACTGGCTATGGCATCATGCAATGTGGTGTCGTAACATAAAGTGGTGTGGCGTGATTTGAAGGGTGGCGGTGTTATGTAGGTTTGCACCGCGCCATGGGTTTGGGATCGGATGCGAAGCAATGGAATGTAACGTAGTGTTTTGTTATTCGGTGTCCTCTGATGCGAAGGGGTGGGATGTGATATGTTGTGATGCGATGTGCTTTTTTTCTGCAATACAATGGTATTGCATTGTGTGTGTGGTGTCGTGTTTTCTGCAATATAATGTGAGGGCGGTGCGGTGCTGATAGGTGTGTTGTCATGGGGTGTGGTGGGATGACGTCTTCCGTTGCTCCCCCTGCTGACAGGCCTGGCGCGAGTGTAGAGAAGCTGCGGGGGGTGTTTGAGGGGATGATGGCGGAGGACGGGTTGGCGCCGGACGTGTTTGCCTACGCGCGCATGTTGGAGGTGGCGCAGCGGAAGATCCTGACGCAGGCGCGGCCCGCGGCGGACCTGACCCCCATGTACCAGCTGCTCAACGAAATGGCGGCCAAGGAGATCCCGCTCAACACCAGCTGCTACACCAACCTCATCCGCGCTCTCATCCACTGCAACGACTTCAACCAAGCGCAGCGGTGCGCCACACCGCACTCTGCCCCTCCCTCCTTTTCACTCGGTGTCGCCGGTTATGTTAGTCAGTTAGTGGTGGCTGAGAAGGTGGGGGGTGTGACGGGCGCAGGCATCTGACTGACATGTGGACGACTGTGGAGATGTGTCACCACCTCGACCGGCCGCGGATGGCGGAGATGTATACGCGCGTGCACGTGGCGCTGCTGCTTGCGCTCTCACGGCGCGGTGAATACGCCGCGCTGCAGAAGCAGCTGTCGGACATGACGGCACGCGTCGGCTACCCCAACGTCCACACCGCCCTCCTCCTCCTCGACTCTGTCCACGCCAAGCAAGGCAGCCGCGACTGCGCCAGCCTCCTGCTCGACTCACTGAGCACGAAATTGAAGGAACACAGAGTGAGCCTCCCCCCGCCCTTCCTTTGATAACACACAAACAAACACACACACACACACACACACACACACACACACACACACACACACACACACACACCCGCGCACGCACGCACTGACGCAATTGTGCGCGAGGATACACGTACATAAATGCCTTAATCAGTATTCGAAACAACACCCCCATTTGTCTTCACACACACGCGCACTGACGCATTTGTGCGCGAGGATACACGTACATAAATACAATAATTGTTATTCGAAACAACACCCCCATCTGTCTCCACACACACACACACACACTTACACACGCGCGTGCGCTCTAGCGCACGCACTGACACAAGCGTTGGCGGGGACACAAGCACATATACACAATTCTCGGAAGTACCCCCCCTCCCCTCCCGTTTACTCCACACACACACATATACACACATAGCTTAATCACATACACATACACGCAAAGACACACACACACATACGCGCAGAAGTTAGAACATTCACAAACGTATCTAAGGGTGACCCTCTTTAATCCACCATTTATTACATGCCACGCATGCGATTGCGTGCGCGCTCGCGCGCTCACACTCACACATGCACATGGGCACTCTCACAACCTGTCACACACTTGCGCGCAGGCCAATACAACACAGATAACAACCAGTACACTTGCAATGTGCACGTAATTTCATTCCCCCCTCCACTCGCACGCACACACACACACACACACACACACACACACACACACACACACACACACACACGAGTGCTTTCGACTTTCCTCCCCCATTCTGCAATATCCACTTGTCTCCCAAAGCCGTCATTCAGCCCACCTAGCCGCTCATCCGTCGTGCCGGTGCTGCTGCCCTCACCAGGCTGAGTCACGGCCGCAGGACTGCGTGCTGGTGGACGAAGGGCTGACACTTAAGTGGCTCGACTTTGCGGCAGCCTCAGCTGACAGCGAGCTCGCGACTCGCGCGTGGGACGCCTTCCACGAGTCCCTCGCTGTCTCCAACCAACGCCTGCTTCGCGCCGCGCCGCGCCATTCCGCCCCACCCTCCGCCTACCACGCCTACATCCAAGCACTAGCGGCTTCCGGCATGGTGGAAGAGGCCTTCAGGTGAAACGCTGCCCGCTTGCCTCATCGTCGGCCGTCCGCTCCAGGTTGGGTGAAGCCGACTCTGGGGTATGGTAGGTTATTAAAGGGTACAGGGTACTCCTCTGCCCTCTATCAACCTTTATGTCAGGATTGTGTCGCAGCTTGAGCAGGAGCACGCGGGGAGGCCGGAGCTATGCGCGCCCCTGCCCGCGCTGAACTCGCTAGTGAATGCAATCAGTAGGAGCGCGCAGCAGGTATCCCCCCTCCCCCCTTCCCTCTCCTGAAGTGAAAATATTTGAGGAGGCTACAGATATGAGCAGTCAATGGAAAGCACACTATCCTGTCATGTCAAGAAAGGATGTGGAATTGGTCTAAAGTGCAATAAGATGATAAACAACTTGAAATGTACGACTGCAATCCAACGAAATATGATGTAACAATGCTCCAGTGGCAATGGTCGGCAGAGTGACTGTGCGTTGCTCGCCAAAGCACGGAAGAAAGAGGGGTGTGTATCAGAGGAGTTGAGCAAGTACCAGCATCATTAGTAGCAGCCCTCTTTCAACCGAAGAAATGTAATTGAAAATAGGAGGGGGGGAGAGAGAGAGAGAGTGAGAGAGAGAGAGAGAGAAATGTGTGTGTGTGTTCGCACGCACACAGTGTGTATGTGTGTGTATTTGTGTGTATGTATGCATGTGTGTAGAGTGTGTGTGTGTGGGTGGGTGTGAGAGAGAGAGAGAGAGAGAGAGAGAGAGAGAGAGAGAGAGAGAGAGAGAGAGAGAGAGAGAGAGAGAGAGAGAGAGAGAGAGAGGGAAAAAAATTGTGCTTGTGTATACGTGTGCTGGTGTGTGTGCAAGTGTGTAGAGTGGGTGCCTGTGTGTGTGTGTGTGTGTGTGTGTGTGTGTGTGTGAGAGAGAGAGAGAGAGAGAGAGAGAGAGAGAGAGGATAGAGGGGAACAAAAAATGTGCTTGTGTGTATCTGTGCTGGTGTGTGTGCAAGTGTGTAGAGTGGGTGCCTGTGTGTGTGTGTGTGTGTGTGAGAGAGAGAGCGAGAGAGAGAGAGAGAGATTATGTGTGTGTGTGTGTGTGTGTGCGTGCATGCGCAGTGTGTGTTTGTGTGTGTATGCATGCATGTGTGTAGAGTGTATGTGTGTGTGTGTGTGAGAGTAAGAGAGAGAGAGAGAGAGAGAGAGAGAGAGGGGGGGGGGGGGGGGGGGGGGGGGGGGGGGGGAGACGTAAGCTACTCAGTAAAATGAAAAGGAAACAGTTCGGTAGTATGTGAGCGGAGGCGTGACTCGGCAGCAGTCGTCCGTAGAGTCACCTCCCCCTGCCCCTCCCGCCTCCTCCTCTCGAGGTGTGTGTTGAGCGCGTGATGCACGGGTGTGACGGGGCCCAGGTGGACAACGTATTCTATCGTGTCGAGGAGATGCGAAACGCGGGCGAGACCGTCACCGCCGCCATGCTCAACTGTATCATGGCTGGATGTGCACAGGCGAGCAGCCCACACACCTCCCTTCTCTCCGTCTTGCCCTTTCCTGTTGTTCTGATTGTGACGGATTCCTTTGTCGCTTTTCTTTGGCCCTCCTCTGCCTCTCCCCTCAGCTGTCGGACGCCCCGCGTTTGTTTGAAACTTTCGACTCCTTTGCCGATATGGGCGCCAAGCCCGACGTCAACACCTTCAACACCATCATCCACGGCCTGTGCCGCACCGGCAAGGTGACCCCACGTCTTTCTTCCGATTTGCCCCTTCCATCTGACCGCATACAATCCCTGGTCCTCTCTTTCTGACGGTGGCCATGCTCTCCGCGCGCGCGCGCGTGTGTGTGTGTGTGTGTGTGTGTGTGTGTTTAGCACCGCTCCATTTCGGTGGCGCTGGAGGATATGGCGGCGCAGGGCATTTCGCCCAACGCGCACACCTACAAGCTCGCCATCAACGGGCTGCTGCTGGGGCGCGACCTGCCGCGGGCGCTGGCTGTGCTGGACGCGGCTGTGGAGGGCGGGGTGGAGCTGGAGGTAGAGACGCTGACGTCGGTGGTGCGCTGGTGTGACCGCGAGGGAGAGATGGACAGGTGCGCAGCCCTCCCCCTCCCTGACCTTCTCCCCTCCTCTTTCCCCTTTCTTCTCCTATCCTCGCCGTCATCCAACTCATCCCTCTCACCTCCCCTCTTTCTTTCCATTTTTCTTCCCTCTCCTACCCTCTCGTGGCATTTTGACTGCTTACCGTACCTAAACCCGAGGTTTCCTCTATTCTCCACAGGCGCACCCTCGCGCTCACAGTCACGCTCACAGAAGCTGCATGCAATCACACACACACACACACACACAGTCAATCACTCGCTCACCCCGGCCTCCCCCCTCACACATGCACTCACGCCAGATAACCACAATGCGTAAACGGAGTCGCGATGCCACGTATACCATCACCCCACATCTACCGGGGTGCGTATTCAGCACGGGTTGCGAAGTCTGCTCACTGATGTCCTCTTGTCTTTTTTGTCGCAGCAGGGTCCGCAGCATTATGACGCTGATCCGCAGAGTGCACCGCACGTGGGGTCGCGGCGTGCCCGACTTTGAGCAGCTGCTGCGCGCCGAGCACGCTTGGTTGCCGGCCTTCGCCAAGCAAGTGGCCAGCAGGGAGGGGCGGTCCAGGCGGCCCGTTCACACGCCGCGCCCCGCGGAGCCCTCCCCATTAGATGGATAGCTGTACTGCACGGACGGGATCCCTTCCGCCCGCAACAGTACTTGCACATGAATGCGCTTCACTTGACTGCCAATGCCTACTTAACACGGCAGAAGAGGGGGGGTATAGAAGTGGGAGTGCCTTTGATGGATGAAGGAGGGGGACAGAGGCTTGGTTGGTGGGTCGGTCGGGATTTGGAAAGTGCTGAGTGACGGTGATTGCCCACTGCAATGCGCGTTTGGGAGTGCATGTAAGAAAAACGTGCGGCCAAATGAGAAGTGGCGAAACCTGTCAATCAGGAGAGAGGATGGTGTGTGTGTGTGTGTCTGTGTGTTATGAATATGACTCAAAATAGAGGTAAATATCAGCAATTTCTCAATTGTGTGACAGTTCATTGTGTGTGTTCACCGAATAGATTTACTAGATAAAGCATTTGTTAATTTGTTAGCTTGGTGACAGCTCAACAATAAAACTGGGCGACGGTTGTGTGGGAAACATGCGATTCGCCCGAAGTACCAATGTTGCATCTATGAAACGGTTTGGGAATGCATTTTTTACTAAAGATCCCGCGCACGCCGATGACGTGTTAAGGTTTATATGCACGTACATATGTAATTTCGTTTGTGTGCGTACATGTGAGCATGTGCGAGTGTTTGTGTATAGGTATGTACGTATGTTGCATGTGCGTATGTAGTTTTTCTCCGAAAGGCTGTTGTTGATGAAATGAGGCCAGATCGACAGCTTTGCGCAATGTCAGGTGATGTCGGAGAAGGCTATGAATGGGAATGCGGGTTCAATTTAAAAGGGACGTCTGAAATCCGGGATTGATCCCGGGGAAGAGCGCGGGTAAGTCGGCAGACAGCCCACGACACAGGTGAGGGGGGCGTATGAAGGCAGGCCGACGGTAGGGTGCAACAGGGCGGGAGCTGACCGTACGGCCATCTCAAACGCATGTCGCACGCCACGCGCACATCAACACCGCAATTACGATGTCATAATTATATGAAAGGGAGACACCGCCTATCGCTGCCGCTTGTTCGCAGCCTGCGCCTCCCGCTCAGCCTTGCGCTTCACACCTGTTGAGGAACGGAAAGGGAATAAGGAGGGGGGGAGAGAAGGTCAGCGCGCTGGTCACAGGGCGTAAATCAACTTCATTTTCAGTCTCCTGAATCGTCGATATATTTTTGTAAACAATACAAGTTACAAATAGAATAGACAATATTTTAGGATTTGTTTACTTACTGTTCGTTAGGCAGGTCGCACTGATGGTTACATCGAGACTATCAAAATAAGCGATCAAAAATGCCTTTGATATAAATGAGATGTCAGATTGGATTTAGCAATATTAATCATATATACATATACATGTGGAGACTAAAGCGTTATTTGTTTATTCAGTGAACAGACGTCGCAACGTCAAGACTGAGTGCTGAGACTGCTGTCGAGGTTGAGCTCGGCCCGCTTACCCGCGAGCGCCTCCGTCATTCCGTGCGCAGCCTCGAGCAGAACGCCGGTGTTGTACGCTGCAGCGGCGAGTCGGGTGCTGCCCTCCAAGGACGCCTTCCACGCGGCGCGCTCTTTGATGTGCGCGTACAGCCACGTCTTCCGACGCCCGCTCCGCCACAGCTCCTTCCCGCTCGCGTCCTCCCCCTCCGCGTCGGAATGCACGTACTCGTGCACCTGCACGGCACATAAATAGGGAAGCAGGTGTAATTGCCTGCTCAGCCCCTCTCGTGCCAACTACTGAAGTAATGCCGGAAAAACACGTGTTCCGATACAGACGAACAATAAAATGTAACAATACAGAAGACGCGAACCTATTAGACTCAGTCCGTCCGTATACCCGCCTGTAGAGCCAGTTCGCAAGGCATTCTCATACTAGCCAGCTCTGCCAAACTATCATACCATAGTAAGCGCACAACCGACCCAAAATGATACGGACCAAATGATCTTAGTTATGATAGATGGTTGGATACTATCATGCTCATGACACACAGGCACACATAGCTAGGATACTCATATGAATGCATCTTCAGCCACAATGAATTCAGGGACGGGAACTTTTGCAGCTCCAGGAGCAAGACAATATTGGAATGAGTCGACACAGCTTATTGTTGTAATCCCTCTTGCTTGTTATTCATTCATTCCTTTTCCAATGCTTTCCAGCTGTACATGTGACAGGGCTCAATCACACAAAAGCACCACTTTCCTAAAATTCACAAACACTGGATTTATTTTGAGCACTATGCTCTTAGAATTTTGCAGCTATTCGCTCGTTCGTGTGCACTCGCAATGGCATTAATATCATGGTTCACATATATAAAATCCAAGACAATACAATACACTGCGCGGCCGTTTTCAGTCTGTAGGGAAGACGCAAAAGGGGGCACGCACACACACCCACACACACATGCGTCTACCCCCACTCCCAAACACACACACGCACACGCGCTCACGCACCTCCTCCGCCTCCTTGCCGTCCTCTTCTTCTGACTCAATGTCTTGCCCGCCCCGACGCTTCCGTGCTCCGAGCCCACTCGAGCTCGCCAGCGAGACGTTGGACCTGCTGCGGTGTACCCTCCCCTCCTTCCCATTCTCCTCCACGTCCTCCCCCTCTTCCTCCTCCTCGCCCGTCCCTTCCTCCTCATCTCCACTCCCTCCCTGCCCGCTCAGCTCGTACAGCGCCTCCTCAACCTCCGACAGCAGCCGCGCCACCGCCGCGTACGCGCCCGCACCGATGTCCGCTCCACGCGCCGCAGTCACCTCCGCTCTCAGTTTACCAAAACTTTTAATGCGAGGCAGCTGCGCGCCCGCCTCCTCCGCCAGCGTGGCCAGCTCCTCAAGCCCCGCCGTAGACTCCTCAAACGCCTCCTGCCGCCACAGCAACAAAACCTACGCGTTACGCTCTGCGAAATTTCGTTTCCATACACACTCGCATATTATCAGTCCAGAACTTAGTCCAGAACTTCGCCCCTGGTGCTGCGGCATCAACAGCATGCGCAAAACACATCATAGACACGCGCAGCTCAACTAATAAGTTACGGATAACAATTTCCTGTCAGAAAATTAAAAAAAAAACGACCTTAAATCATGATGCCAAGGAAATACGATGTCAAGAAAACCGATCAGGCATGGTGTTAGGTCTTTTGACAACGTGTAGAAGAAGCAAGACACAAAGCAAAAGAATGAACGAAAAAGAAGCGGAAAATCCAAACAGATCAAAGAAACTATTTCCTCGCGATCAAAACAATTGAATGGAAAGTCTAAATATTACGGAAACAGTATACACAAACACACAAAATGGAGCGAATCCGAAAAGAACCTCCCTCCCCCCTCCCGCGCCGCACCTCCTCCACCAGCCCCGGCTTCTCCGCCTTCCGCACCGCCGCCGCCTCTTCTGCTTTCGATTTCGCAGAGCCCGAGCGCCGCGGCAGCACACGCTCCGGCACCGCCACCGTCTTGACCTCCGCCTTCTTCGCCTTCTCAGTCTCCCACACCGCGCGCTACCGCAACAAACAGAGGGACGTAAAAAATCAGAAGCTGACATCACAGACGAACGCAAAGGCATATACAAAACTTGCGAAAAAACAATAAATAGTCTATATATATTAAAATCGTGTACGATGTATGGATACATTAAAACAGAAAAAGGGCAACAATTTGTATTCTGACAGTGCGATAATAATGAGCAACTCCCAAGTCAAATGGCGCTATTTACATGTTTGTATGATATGGGTAATTGTCTATCATTTTGAAAACGTCGTGGAAAATATCCAAAGCTTATTTTCCGTGTATTACTTCCATAAACATATCTTTAATCAATACGTAATTACTCATTCATGTCAAGTTTTGGTTATTTATTGTAAACCGTTTTTCATGATACGATACATTCAAGGCAAGGCAAAGGGTAATTGTGCACATTGTTGAGGTAAATACATCAGCTCGACACTAAAATAGCAGTCTACGACTAAATGAGCGACAATCCACAATGGCAATTTCACTCACGCTCTATGCAAAACTTACTTCCAGTCATAATAATACTTCGATGGGGCGAGCAGTACAGCGAAGGCAGGGTGGTACCTTCATGGCTTTGCATATGATTTGGTAATTCTTGTCGATGCTCTCCTGCAGATCCGCCTCCCTCACGCCGCGCTTGTCCAGACTCACAAACAGCGCCTCCAGCTCTTCGGGCCGCGTGATGGCCGCCCACTCGCCGCCCTCCGACTCCACATACACCACACCGCGCGCTGCACCCATCCCCCACCAGTACCGCCGGAAATGGCGGTCAGACCCCAGCGGCGTCTGTGCACAGCAGCATTTTACTGAACCCCACTGAAACTCCTGGCGGCCTTGTGCCAATCACACAGAAGAAATTTTCTTACCCAAAAGTGCGCCCGCGCGCGCGCGTGTGCGTGTGGGTGTGTGCATGTGTGTGTGTCACATGCGTATTTCTGTGTGTATCTATGCGTACGCGTACGCGTGTGTGTGGTGTGTGTGTTAATGTGTGTGTGCTATGTGTACGTATGTGTGCTTGTATGTGTATCTTGATGTGTGGTGTGTGTGTGTGTTTGTGTGTGTGTGTGTGTGTGTGTGTGCTATGTATATTTGTGTGTGTATCTATGCGTACGCACATGCGTGTGTGGTGTGTGGTGTGTGTGTATGTGCTATGTGCGTGTGTGTGTGTGTGTGTGAGTGTGTGCATCGTTATGTGATTGTCTGTGTGTATGTGTGTGTGTGTGTGTGTGTGTGTGTGTGCGCGTGTGTCGCTCCCGGTTCACTCCTCACCTGTCGAACGATGTACTTGTTCAGCTCGCGCTCGTACGCCTCCTGCTTGTCCTCCAACTCCTCCTGCAGCCGCTCCAACTCGCGCTGCTTCGCCAGCTCCGCCTCCATCTCAGCCTGAGTCCCAGTGGTCGTCATTTCTTAATACACAGTCCCTCTGCTTCTGTTATCAATACACCGGAGGAGCCGCAGGACACCTCGCAATATATAATGCATTCCGAAAGAAACAAGTTCTGCGATTTATATCTGAACCTCGCACATTCCGATATAGGGTTTATCAACACATATCATTGAACAAACATTTAAGACTCTTCACAGTCAAAAACGCAACAGGAAAGACATACACTGTGCGTCGCTGTTGGCCAATTTTTCCATCGTTTTAACTTCATAGAAAATAACAAAAACGATTAAAACGTCAACACTAGCCACGGAAACAAACTCCACCATGATTGCAAGAAATTGCTGTGTTTCTTATATACCTGTACATATGTGTGCTTAATGTCTGATGCTTAAATTGATGCATTCAGGCATTACAAGAACACGTATGAGGCAGTACCCGCAGCGCCTTTTCGCGCTCCTTCTCCCGACGCCGCTTGTCAGCGTGCCAGCGCAGCTTCTCCTTCTCCAGTCGCTGCCGCTCCGCGTTCACCTTTTGCCGCCACTCCAGCAGCCCCTTCCGGTCGTCGGAGGCTCCCTTAAAGTCCGCGAACTCGGGGCCGAGCTCCCAGCTCGGTTCTTCCTCCTCATCGTTGTTGCCGCCGGCCTCCACCACGGGAATCGCCACAGCAGCGGCGGCAGTGCCATCACCTGCGACAAACCCGAAAGAGCTCGGACACCGTCACAAGCAACAATCCAAATACAGCAACTCGGTGCTAATATTGAATGCACGAGGTGTGTGTGACGGCGCTCCTGAACTGTGCGTGGCTACTAAACATCCTAATATAACTTAGTAAAATATATTGTGTAAACTACACCAAAAGTACATTTTCCATGCGAATGATGCGTAAGTCAAAGCAACATCCAGGATTCCCGCCATATCCATAATACTATGACCACCCAACCGTCCCATAATTCTTGCTTGATCAGCCAGCTGGCGGAAGTGATGTAGCGGACGAGGGGGGGTCCACTTGAGTGCTAACATATCAAGAGGGCGGAGCTGATCGTTCCTTGACGATTCAATGATAATAATCGAGTTTCGTGTTATGGAGACAAAGTTGACAAGCCACGCACCGTTCGTTCCGCCCTCTGCACCACCAGTCAAAGCAGCCGCGGCAGCCGCTGCCGCCTCAGCCTTGGCCGCCGCCTCCCGCGCCGCCTCCTCTCGTTTCCGCTTACGCTCGTCCTTCAGCGCGTCTTCGACTTCACGGATCTGCTTGCGGTCCTCGGCGCGAGCAGCGCGAAGGTCCTTCAGCACTTCGTCTGCTTCTTCGAGTCGTCGAGTCAGCGCGTCCCGCAGCTCAACGGTACCCAATGCTTCGTTGCAAAGCGCCTCCAGCAGCAACAGGTGCTGCCCCGGCGCCAGGTCCTCAGGCGCGCGTCGGCTGAGCTCGCGTGCACAGCGAGCTACCTCGTCGCCGACCAGCTGCACCGCGCCTTCCTCCTCCTCCGCTGCGCGATGGCTGAGCAAAATGTAGCGGCGCAGCACCTCGGGCCAAGTGCCGGGCCCCAGCAGCGACGCCCAACGACGTTCTATCCGACTGCCGAGCCCGGTCCCCATCTCGTCCTCCAGAATGGTGGCCAGCAGACCCTGCAGGTGTTAACAAAGCCAGTGGCCCTTCAGCCCTCCAAATAGGGGTGCTTTACTTCTATGGGGTAGGTCTGTGAGGGTCACAGGGTTCAGACTCGTGATGATGTACTGGAGCAAACTAGAACTAAAGCGTCTGAAATATATTTCACTGTCAGACAACATTCGAGACAATGTCTTTCTCATGGCCACAAGTATATAAATGTACATACATATTGTTGTCGGAATCTTATTGGCATACCCAATAATCGGGGCCCCTCAAAGCTAACATTGGTGCTACAGCCAACTGAAAAATATGAGCACATAACAATGAAGGGACCCAAAAGGAATGAATGGACGAAATTTCCTTTTAGACGACTTGGCATGCTCATCAGTAATGGACCAACACCCCGCCACGCATCTTTCATGTTTTAGGTCCCAGCTACATTGCCGCTTAGCACCTCCTTTCCCCAGACTGTCTATCATCATCGAATTGCTGGCGGGTAGAGCATACAAAGGGTCGAAGCAATTTTCAACATCTAACTCTCACCTGATACAATTGCGAGACAAGTTCAAAGCCCGCCAGCTCCCCTGATACCGCCTTCTTCCCGGTATCGGTGACCGTCTTGCCTGCACCACAAAAACAACAAGCGATCCGTACGTAAGCACCGACATAAAGCGGCCATAGTCACATTTTTTTTCATTCGACAACATCAGGAAGGGAAAGGGGAGGGGGATCACAGGAGAGGGCGGCCTCGAGGGTTTCCATCGTAATGGGCCGAATGTCCAGCTCCTTACAAAAGCGCTGCGTCACGTCCGACACGTACAGCAGCCGCGCCAGAAGCGCGCCTTCATCCTGACTGGAAAACTCAGGAAGCGCCACTTCTGTCGATTTACAGGACGCAGTAACATAATTAGCAAAGACACCGGACGAAATGAAAACTCGGTGAAGGGTAGGGATTAAGGGGCGGGACGTCACGAAACGGGCTTGGACAGTGCTAAGGGGATGGAGGCGGGCGTTCGCACCAGGCTGAGTTTCTCCCTTGGCGCGCAGCTCTTCCTGTAGCTGCATATCTTCGATAGGGTAGCGTTTCGCGTCCAGCGCTTCGAGACGCTTTCGCTCTCGCTCCTCGCGCTCCGCCACCCTTTTACGCTCCTTCTCATCCCTCTCGCGCTGCTTCTCCTCCGTTTTGGACGCCTTCGCCAGCTCCCTGCGCTCCGTCAAAAAGCGACACCGCATCAGAATATGAACCCAAGAGGACGCGAGTCGCATATCCTAACGCCTGCGTCCAGTGAGGAGCTTTCGCTGTCATCCTAACCCCCAGTCGCCTTTTCTTACGGCCCGAGACCTGAGGCGTCGCTTCTCTGCCTGCTCCGCTACTTTCCGAACTGCGAGAGCCTCCTTCTCCGACTTCCGAGCCAATGAACGCTCGGTGAGCTCGGCCACTCGCTTTTCCAGCGCCGCGGCGACTACGGACGGTGCCTTCGGCTTGCGAACATTCCCCTCCGAGACAGGTACGGGGTACTCATTGCCGCTGCGCGGTTGCAGCGGTGCGCGCTTGAAGCCGAAGGCGAGCAGACTGCCCTGCTTATGTAACGGCATTGTATAGACGGTGCGTAAACGATACTCCCCGGCAGTTTTTAAGGTCCCCGGCAGCTTTTAAGGACACTGCGTCTATTCAGCCCCACGCGTGACTACAACGCTACGGTAGATAAGCGTTGAGGGGCTGGTAGCGCGGTCTGTAAGAGATTGTCGCGATGCCTTGGGACGTCGTGTCTCTAGCTGTGTCGCGTCTGGCGCTGCCGATTCAAAGTTCAAAATGAAAATGTCGTCCGGCCGTTTTGAAAATCGACTACGGGTACAGATACGGGTAAGACACTGGAACGACGCGATATGATGTGCTCTGCTGTTGCGCTGCCGTTATTGGTACCCGTACAGGTCCTCAATAGATAGGTGTCAGCAGTCTATATACGGGTACATGTACGTGTGTACATCTATCTGTTGCCGATGTTCCCGCCAGTCTGTCAATCGCTGCCGATGCGTTGCTCATAAATAATCAATTTCTTATTTAGGATCCTCACGAAAAATGCGTCTGTAATCAAGATCTCATATTTCGCGGATGGTGGCAAAGTTCACCAAAGAACCGGCCTCAGTTAGAAGCTGCGTGGATGATTATTATCATACGGGTACGGATACCAATAATGCCATATCCGCCATCCGGGCGCAAAAACTAAATCTTGATTCCAAAAACATCGAACCAAATCTTGATCTAATAAAAATATATGAAAAACCGCCAGGTTGGGGTTTTTAAATTGGGGTTGAGATGAAAAAATACCGTACCTGCGGTCAGTTGTATGTATACAAAAGAAATCCATAATACCTTTATTCTGCCTCTACGGCTTTTTTAATATTTCTTGGCCCTTTTGTATTCAATAACTTGCAAGTAAAAAAATTGTAAATCAGAGCAACAACGGAAGTGAAAAGGCAAACAAAGGAAAAGAGGGTGAGCGGGCCTTCGAGCAGACCTTTCCAGGGACGCGCCCACCGTGGCGCAGAGTCTCTGTGCGGCTTCCATGTCACGCGTTGCGCTGCTCAACGTCTGCTGTGCCTTTTTCCGTTCCTTCCCCAGCTCCTCTACTGCGCGCCGCTGCTCCTGCCTGGTCTTGGCCACCTTGTTCTTTTGCTCCCGAATCCAAGCCAGCCTACAAAGCAAGCATCACCTATCAGCGGAATACCAACCTCCAAAACAATTCCCGCACACACACACACACACACACACACACACACACACACACACACACACACACACACACACAGTCTATCATACTCACTATCTCGACCATCCCACACACACATATAGTCTGCCGTATTCGGTCTCTCTATCCCCCTGCATAAACACATACACACACGCGTGCGCGCGCACGCTCACATCACCCCCAACCACATGCTCAGGTTTTCTTGCTCGCTATCAATACCCCCCCTTAACACGCGCACACACACACACACACACACACACACACACACACACACACACACACACACACACACACACACACACACACACACACACACACACACACAGTCTATCATACTCACTATCTCGACCATCCCACACACACATATAGTCTGCCGTATTCGGTCTCTCTATCCCCCTGCATAAACACATACACACACGCGTGCGCGCGCACGCTCACATCACACCCCCAACCACATGCTCAGGTTTTCTTGCTCGCTATCAATACTCCCCCTTAACACGCACACACACACACACACACACACACACACACACACACACACACACACACACACACACACACACACACACGCGCACGCATATTTTTGCGTGTGTTTATACCGTGTTTCATAATTTTGCAATTTGTGAAAACGTGTCTGTATAATTTTGTTGAGATATGTTTCTGTTTATTCGTTCCTTTTCCTTTCTAATATGTTCCAATCAGTGAGAAGGGTATCCCAATCTGCAGTAGACAGACGGATCCAGATATAGTCTTACATTCGGACACAGTCATCGAGTTTCCGGACATCCGCCACTCGGAAAAGCAAGCGAGGAGAAAAGGGGGTGTGGGTTCGCACTTGTCCTGCTCCGCTTTGTTCTGCAGCTCCTGCACATGTCGCCTGTGCGCCAACAGCGCCTTTCGGTCGTTGCTTGGCCCTTTGTACTCTTTCTCCTCCTCCGTCACATCGAAGGAAGGCATGTTCTCTGCCGCAGCGGTCAGCACAGTCACAATAGGTCAGCTGTAATGCCAACCCAACGCACCAGTGACAATGTTAGCGCACAACAGACGTCTATTCACGACCGACATCAGACGTCAAGAAAACCAAAAGGCGCTCTGTGTCAATCAAAGCACAAATCAGAGTCAAGACAACCTACTTGTCGCATATGGTAACCGAAGCAGGTCAGAGCCACAACCGATATGGCAAATCATACACGCTGCGTTCACAGTAGAGGGAAAAATAGGATGTTCTAACAATAAAAAGAGGGGAATACAGGGTATGATTAACATAATAGTGGTTTACATTTGCGCCCTCAACGTAAAACACAGTATTACCCTACGCTACACGGAACATGCGTTCGAGACAAGTCCAGTTTAAAAAGGAAGCTTTCGCAGCGGGTGACAATATCGATAATCGTTAAATCTAATCTTAACTAATGAATGCCAAATATCCTAAATAACAGCAAGGATGCCAAACAGGTGAATTAAATCATAGCGTTCAATCACAAAAGAAGCGCGTCACACAGCGATCGAAAATATCGAAGCCGAAAAAAGCGGGTTTGTAAGTAGCAAGCTATGCCAACCACTCCTCTCCACTCCTCTGTCAACCCTCCGTCTCCACTGTGGCACCCACCGAGGTGAAGCTCGAACTTGGAGCTCTTGCTGGGGGCGGCCGCCTGCACCCGCGCCTCCTCAGCTTTATAGTCCGCTTCCACCTTGGTCAGCCGCGCCTCCGCCTCGTTACGCGCCTTTGTCGCGCTCTCCAACTGCTTCCGCGCCTTTTCGTCTTCCAGCTTGAGGGCCGCCAGTGGATCAGCGGGCGGCCTGTTGGGGCGATTTGCAAAGGGGCAGATGAGCATCAATGGCGAAGTGGCTAACAAAAGGGAGTCTCATACATCCTGCACCGATCGACAACTGTTCCGTACCACAAATTACAAGCACAGAAACCTCTCTCACTCTCTCTTACACACACGAACACACACACACACACACACACACACACACAATACATGCACACACACACACACACCTCCCTCCCTCCCTCTCCCCCCCCTCTCCCTCTCTCTCAGACACACACACACAAACACATACACACTAATAGGATACGCATCACAGAGTCATTTGCCATTTGCTTGAAATGCGATTTTTTTCATAAAATATCGTATTCATTGAAGCTAATACCTACATATTCACACAGATTTTTATGTACACAAACACAAACAAATACAAATATAAGTACAAACACTACACGTCTCACTTACTTTGACACACCCTCAATCACCCACACTACATCACACACACACACACACACACACACACACACACACACACACACACACACACACACACACACACACACACACATTTTATCTCTCGCTCTTTCTTTCACTCAGTCTCTTACACATGTATTTTTCTCCCACAAACACACATGCATACGTACACACACATACACACACACGCGTGCGCGCACACACACCTCTAGTACAGATTACCGTTGTGTATGGTGTCAGTCCATCAGTCTGTCCCTCATTTCCAGCCTCTTGTACCATTTGAGTTTTTCAAGAGTACTTTTCTTTACCTAAAGTACATGCGCTTCTCCCCCCCCCCCCCCCCCCCCCCACACACACACACCCGCTCCACCCACACACACACTGCATACAGGCACACAGTATTCACTCCGCACAAGTACACAAGAGGGTAAGGTAGATGCAGTACAGCGTACTTTTTCACATCAGGCTTCTCTGCGGCGGCCGGCCCAGAAGCAGCGGCAGGAGCAACGGCCTTGGCTGTCTGCGACCTGCTAGCCTCTGACTTCCGTGCCTTCTTCGCCATCACTGCGATGGGCTGTGCATCCTCAGCTGACGCGTCGGACGGCGGCTTAACCCCTCGAGGCTTGGCGGTGGCCTCCTCGGGGACGCCGTCCTTAACAACCAGCACACCCAACCGTCAATCGTTGACTCATAACACTGCATGTGTCCAAAGGTATGCGGGCACTGTAGGGAGCCCACCGGAAAGAGGTAGGCGGTGGAGTAGACACCGTAGCGGATGCGCACAAACAGCGCGTCCCTGCAGAGAACCTGCGCACGACATCGCACCTCGCTTAGCCAGATGTTCGAGTAAGTCGAGTTTCCGTGTTCTCAAAAGCGATAACAACCCAGGTGGGGCAACAAGACAACGAGAGGAGCTGCTTGAGGGCGACAGCCGTGCGAGTGGATGCGCAAAAAATATTTGGGGCGTTTTAGAGCTCAGCGTTAAGCATCTATATTGGTGTTCAGGTGCTTTGGGTGGCATGGAATAAGTCAGTGGGTGAGAGGTGTTGGTGCAGAGCAGGGGAGTCGGATGGAGCTAGGGTTTGTGGGGACAGACGCACGCTCATGACCAATGACTTGGGCTTAGTGTCACCCCAGTCCCGCAGCTTGCGCTCCGTGCTGACCCTTATGAGTTGCTTGGCGCTCATGCCCTCCTCCCCCGCTTCCGTCAGCATCTGATATAGAATGGAGCGGATGGAGCCTGGCTTCATGCGCGCGCGCTCCTCCGCCTCCGTCCCCACCCGCTCGATCGGACGCAGCTGTCTCCGCGCCGCGGCCTCTGTGCCGCAACCCATGACAGTTCCAAGACGGGTGAAGACGCAAGACACGAGCACAACATAGGACAAAGGGTGGGCCACAGCTGCTGAGGATGGGCTTACCCTCTTTCAGCGCCTTCGCAGCCGGCGACGGGCAGTGCAACTCCAGACTCGACTTGGTGTTGCCTGTGATATGCCCGACCAGAACCGAATATTCACATATTTCACATACCAAAGCAAACTCTCCCTGAACCCATTTCTCGAGTAAATTTTCATAGTTTAATACACATGTTGACATCAACACGCACACGCACAAACACAAAAACACTGAGACAAATGCACACACAGACACACACAAAGAAACACACAGACACTCACACAAACATACCCGCACACATACACACACACACACATACACACACGCACATACACACACACACACACACAAACACACAAACACACAAGCATACCCGCACACACACACACAATCACACGACCACTCAAACACACACACACACGCAAGCACGCACACAACATACACACACACACATGCGTGCGCGCGAACGCGGGCGCGCCACCGGACACCCAGAAACAAGACACGCTAATCACCAGAGTATGCGAACCTTTCCAATCGCCAACCATTCAAGATCATATATTACTAATCCTTGCCCTCGTTCCATCCTCTCTTGCAACATCCTCTCACCTGGCGATTTGCGCTTCTTCCCGCTCGCCGCAACCTCCTTCGCACCCTTCCTCTCTTCGCCTGCCCCACCCAGACACTTACCTCAACGTATGAAAACCCTCCCATTCATATTATGACCCACAATCCCACCACAAAACAAAGCGAGTTCACTCAAAAGCACAGCCTGCAAAGGGGCATCTCACCATCTGGTACCTTGCTACCTTCCCCATCTCCGCCACCCACTACCGCCTTCGCTTGCTTCTTCGCCGATTTCGGCGTCTTCCCACCCGCCTCACCGGCCTTCACTGGCGTCTTCCCACCGGTCTTCCCATCCACTGTCCGTGGCATCTTCCCCCCTCCCTCCTTCGCTGCCTTTGTCGTCTTTCCCCCTTCCTCGTTCGCTGCCGTGGGCGTTTTCCCACCCCCTACCTTTGGCGTCTTACTCCTTCCCTCCTTGCCTCTCTTTTCGCTCACCTGTTTCGTAGGTTTGGGAGTCTTGGGGCCAGACTCATCTCTCCCCTTCGCACCTGCCGCTCCCTCCTTCACCGCATTGGCCTTCTTGCTCCCCCCCGCCTTCACCTTCTTACCATCCCCCTCATCCACCTTGCTCCCACCCTCCTCTGTCGCTTTATTCCCACCGCCCTGTTTGGTGGCGTTGGCTGCCATGGGCCCCGCGTCCTTCTTCGTAACCTTCGGAGCGCCATCATTCTTGGTATTCGTCACACCGCCGTCCTTTTGGGGTGTACTGTGCGCAGGGTCTGAGGACGGAGTTTATTGTGGTAGATACCGACGGTGTGTGTATGGGTGTGTTAGGAGGGGCGGGGGGAGGCAGTACACAAATGATATCAGCCTAACACAGTCCTAACAAACCAAAATCTAGACGTCGCGTTGCCCCCAAAACACACACACACACACACACACACACACACACACACACACACACACACACACACACACACACACACACATACATACACACACACACACATACATACACACACACACGCACGCACAAACACACACACACACACACACACACACACACACACACACATACACGAACTCAGACGCACACACACACAAACACACGCACACACACACACACACACACAATCCTTCCCAGAAACAAACACATACACGCACACACACACACACACACACACACACACACACACACACGCACACACACAATCCTTCCCAGAACACACATACACACACACACACACACACACACACACACACACACACACACACACACACACACACACACACACAAGCACAACCACACTAACACACACTCACACGCACGCGCACACACATGCAATCAAGAGATCGGAAACAAGAAATTGCCCCAATTCAAGCCTTTCTGAAAGAGACGCCACTTTCATCTACACCCCCACCTTCATCACCGATACGTTCTCTGTACATCCAACCCCCCTTGGCATTCAGAGAATAATCCATTTGCCCCTCTCGTAACACAGACACCGCTCTACTGCACTGTATGACATGCAAAAATGCACTCGATATTGGGTGCAAGCCTGTTCGAGGCGATCCTGACGGCGCTCCCGTTTTGACCTTCTTCGCGGCGGAACTGGCAGCCACGCCACCACTCACTGTGAACAACATATCCGCAGCCATTCGTCAAGACTACATCCCACATGCCTGGCACGTCACCGCTGCCCCACATTCGGTATGAGATGGGGAAAGGCTGGCTTCGATCACAGCCTATCAATCGCAAAATTGGCGCTAAATGGACACTCCACAACCACAGTGCCTGCGTCCCCAATGCACTGCCTCGTCCACAACGCACCTGATGGCGCTGCCCCGTTCTCAGTGTGGGGCTGCTTGATTGCACCTGCCAGACACAATGCACACGTCAGCCTTCAGTGCTGGCCGCCTCAAACCTTTCCCCCGCCCGCTTAATCTCCATATCTTTCCAAATCAGAAGAGAGGGAGGCAGCATTCGCTCTCTCTCACCGTTCATTGCAGGCGCCTCTCCTGCCACCGCTCCCTCATGCTCCTCCTCCATGGCTCGTAAGCGCAGACGAGGATTCACGTGTGTGTGCAGCAACTTTGCGACGAGACTTACGCGCACATATGCCGACGCGGCGACAAACGAACCTCGCTACCCTCTCACGACGGGCACTACTGTCGGGGGAGTAGACATAGTAGTCAGCGCCAGAACAGGGATGAACAAACTGGAGGCCGAGTGCCTCGACTTATGAACGCGGGTGGGGATAAAACGTCCCAGAGACGCGATACGCGAGGTATCGTGACTGCGCGAGCGAGATCGACGCGGCGGCGGGTTGATTCGGATTGCGAAAGAGATTGCTAAGGAGATTGCGAAAGCTGTTGGCAGTCGTCGTTGACTTTACGCACGGAGGATGTTCCGACGCAGGAGCGTGGCTTGAGGCGATTGTGGCTGGAATAGGGCGATGGGGGGTGAGCGGTGTGCAGAATGGGCGAGTGGCTGCGTAATCCAGTACTCGGTCGACCACTGCATTATACGACCAACTTGAATAGTAAAAATCGCGGCAGCGCACTTTCGACGACTGAGTGGCCAACTCGCGGTAACAACACGAGGGCATGCCGGCGAGGCACAAAGAGCAGCCGTAGGCACTAGGAAACAGCTACGACTAGGCGCGCGGAAGGGCTTCGACGGCGGGGCTTTGAAGCTCTATGGCGGCCCGGGATCCGTTGCTGCAGCGGCTACTGCGCGTCGCAGGTTCGAAAGGTGTATCCTCGCAAGCGCCTTCACTTCAGTACTACCAACGCAACCCCGCCCCAACTTGCCTGTGGCACCGCGACCAAGCGCAGTGTAGTAGGAAAGCGTGCTAGGAACAATTCCTGACACAAACTATAGCACGCACCTTCCAGCACCTATTGTGGTAACACAAGCTCCTGCACGCTGTGGATGTGTAAGAGTGCGAGGACAGAGCGGTCGAGATGGCCGCCTCGCGCTCGAACTTGAAATTGCTGTGGCGCGGGCTTTAGTTCGGCGTTGGTATTAAGTTTGAAGGGCGACCTTTCGCCGGAAAGCGCCATCCATGGGGTCAGAGAATCGAGGCGGCGCGCACGGCACGCGCATATATTACGCCTATAAAAATATAATAGGGTTGAATTTTCAGAAATAGAATTGAAAAAATCTGCGATGCTCTGCATCTTGTACAGTACCCGTAGTATTACATAATATGCTGGCCGCACGTATACGATACAATATACATGTACTGTTGTACCGTACGTGTAACACGACATAGTAGTACATTATTGTTTGGTCGAGTTCGCTTTGTAAGTTGCTTATTGCTCGAGCTGGCTGTCCTCCGAGATGGTGGTGGTTTCGGTGATGGGGGCGTTGAAGATCTCCCCCACAAGTTGGCGGAGGTGGAGCAGTCCCTCGTTGGTGGCGTCAGCCGCAGAGTAATACTCGGCTTCACATGTGGGTTGGGCCACGCACGTCTGTTGTCTGGACTTGTAGCTGATGGGCCCGCGTCAGAGAGTGAAAAGATAGCCCGAACGGGACTTGCGGGTGATGTTGTCGTTTGCCCCGTCATCGTCGGCAAAGCCTATAAGTTGGAGACTGTGGTCCGTGCCCCCCCCCCAACGTCATCCGCATGTCGATGGTGCCATGGAGGTATCGACGTGCCTTTTTCAGAGCATGCTTGTGTGCGTCGGTGGAGGATGCTTGGGCGGAGCGAAGGATGCTCAACGCCGTGGAAACATCGGGACGCGTGTAGACGGCCGCGTACTTGAGATTGCCATGAGGCTGGGGTAGACGTCCTTGGCCACCCCGGTAAGGGGGGGGGGGGGGGGGGGGGGGGGGGGGGGGGGGGGGGGGGGCGGGGGTGAAGTCATGTGCGCGAGGCCGGCAAGGAAGCCGGGATCCATAGGGAGGGACGAGGGCGTAGAGTCGGTCATGCCGTTCTTTGCGAGGATGTCGCGCAGGTATTTGGATTAATCCAGGGAGATGGTGCGGGCCGAGCGATCGCGGGTGAAGTGCATGCCAAGGAGTTGGGAGATGTCGCCCTCGTCCTTAATTTGAACCGTGCACCAAGTTGAGCCTTGAACGATGTAAGCCATGTGGCATCATTGCATACTGCGGGAATATCGTCCACGTAAAGTGCGAGCATGGCAAAGACATGACCGGCGCGGAAGATGTAGATGCATGGGTCGGAGACGCATTGTTGCCACCTGTGGTGGACAAGCCATGCACGAAGAAGCATGTTGAACTCGCGAGGGGATTGCTTAAGACCGTAGAGGCAGCTTTTGAGATGACACGCTTTGGACATGCCACCAACAAAGCCGAGGGGCTGGCGGATGTACACGTCCTTCTTGATTGGGGCGTAAAGGAACGCAGTGTCGATGTCAAGCTCACATGGTTCAAGGTCGCGGGCGGCCGCGATGGCAAGGAATAGGCCAAGGCTAGCCATGCGGATGACTGGAGAGAACGCTTCCGTATCGTTGATGCCGGCACGTTGGCTGCAACCTTTGACGACGAACCGTGCTTTGAAGCGGGAGACACCGCCAACGGTGTCGGATTTGACTTTGTAGATCCACATGTTGTTAACAACCACGCGGTCAGGGGGAAGGTCGACGAGTTCCCACGTGTTGTTGTATATGAGGGAGGAGTACTCTTGCGGCATAGCGGCTTGCCATTGGGGGGCATCGGCGTTGTTCAGAGCAGCCCGGTACGATTTAGGTTCCACACACTCTCGTGCAGAAAGCATAGCGACGGCCGTAGGGGTTGCGCCGGCTTGGGTGTAGGATGGGCCATTGATCAAGTCGGGCACGTGGGGTTGCTCGAAGGTGTCATCTGTAGCTTTGCCCTTGTCCGGGTCACAACGCGTTGTGACAAGTGTTGGCGGGTAGTCGAACATGTGGGCCACAAGGTCCCCGTAGCGGAGTGGGTGAGACCGGAGTCGAGCATGACGGGGGGCTGTAGGAGGGGGTTGAGGATCGGACGGGAGGGTGTCGATAGGGTGGGATATGGGTAAAGTGTCCGGAGGGGAATCGTCATTCGAAGGGTCGGTGATCACCGAGTCAATGGGGAGGCGCGTGCCGAAGCCTGGGGTGTTTTCTTGGAAGACAACATGGACGGAAGTGCTGATGCGGCGAGTCTCGGGGTTGTAGACGCGGTACCCTTGGGCGTCAAGCGGATAGCCAATCATGACGCCAGGGAACGAGTTTTCGCCGAGTTTCCGACGCAACTTGTCGGGCACCTTGGCGAAGACGGTGCACCCGAAGACGCGGAACTTAGATGCGTCCGGCACCGACGACGTATGGAGAGTGAGAGGAATGCCACCGGTGAGGCCGACCGAGCGGTTGTAAGTGTGGTTGCGTAGGTACACAAATGTGTTGAAAGCGCGCACGACCATATGGAATTGGGGACGCCCATGTTGTGGAGCATCGCAGATGCATTGTCTCGGATAGTGCGCCATGTGCGTTCGGCTTTGCCGAGCATGTGATGGGCATAGGGGGCAGGAAATTGCACACCGGCGACTTGGCGAGCGCACATCTGGCGGGTCACAGCAGCCTCAAAAACAGAGTACAATCAAACTTGAGGACCGGTGCGAACGCGCCTAACTGGGAGTGATGGCGTGCATGCATGTGTTGGATTTCCAGTAGGATGGTTTCCGGCTCAGAGCATGCGTCGTCTTTGGACTTAAGGAACCGCACCAACATGTAGTGTGTATGGTGGTCGATGGTGAGCATGTAGTAGCGGAGGCCATGTGGGGAGCGGACATAAGCTGGACCCCAAAGGTCAGAGGACATATGCACGGAGGGACGGGATGGCTTCGCGCAAGGAGTGGTGTTGCGGGTTGCAGCTGTGGCCTTGTGGAGCAAGTATGAATCGCAAAAAATTCTTACAGAGCTGGCTAATGTTGGGCTAGTGGGGACACCGTGGGTATGTTGGGCCTATAGGCTTTGCATATCAAGGTGTCCAAACCGGCGGTGCCATAGTACGGGGTCGCACTTGGCAGTGAGGGCAACACGGGAACCCGCGTCACGCGGCGTCTCCGCGGAGGGGCTTGGGGCAGCTCTGTGTGGTGGGGCAGGAGGTGGAGGCCGTTGCCGGACAGCTCTAGCACACCCATTTTGTGGGCACCATGAGTAGTTCAGTGTCAGAGTTAGTAAAGAAAAACAAGTCAAATCCGCTGTGTGACTGCATCCAACTGACACTAAAGAGTCTCCCAATGCGCTGAGCAGAGCGAGATGAAAGGTCGGGTGCGTAGTACAGCGCATGGATCGCGCGGTGAATGAGGTGGCCAGATGCAAGCCGAATGGAGATCCGCACGGAGCGATTGCCCGTAACGTCAAAACCGACTCCACCCACGCGAAAGGGAGCAGAAGGCGGGGTGAACGTAACGAAATCACTCCGAAACGCGGCGAAGTTCGTCGAGCACGAGGAGTCTACTACCCAAAACTGGGAGAGGTCACGACCCCGTGTGAGGGAAGATGAGAATGCGACAGAGTTGAAGGGGACACTCACCTCGGTGTCATCGTACCCATCTGTGTAGTTCTCGAGAGTAGGCAAGATGTCATAGTCGTCGGCGGGGACGTCGTTTAGTAAGGCAGCGTGCGCAGAGACAAAGCCACTAGGGGTGCCGTACTTTTGGACGATCATCTTTCGTTTGGCGAGAGTCCACTTCAAAAGGGTGTCATCTAGGGCAGTGCAAGAGGACAATATTATGTCCAGGCTGCCATAGGTGTTGCACTTGTTGGGTAGTCCACGACCACCACGAGGGCCACGTGGGTTGTGTCCGCGGCCGCTGTTCGAACCGCGACCATAAGCGACAAACACAGAGATGAGAGGGGGGATGTGTGAGGGGCCGGCAGGCCCTAAGCACCGACGTCCTCGTCCATGTTGTGTGCCAGGTGGAGGATGCTGGCCATCACCTCATCGGCGGACAACAGGTAGTCGGTGTCGAAAGCGTTAATGACACATTGTTTGCCCTAGCCGAAAGGGCCGGTGCTGGATATGCCACGCAACATGAGAAGGCCGAGGTTGTGGGGGTGGATGGCCGCGGAAACATCAATCGGCTGACATGTTTCATTGTATTCATCGAACGTTTGTCTCATGAAGTGGACGTAGTCAGTCAGGGACTGGCCAAGGCGCTACCTGAGCATGAGGTTGTCCAACAGAGAGAGAGAGAGAGAGAGAGAGAGAGAGAGAGAGAGAGAGAGAGAGAGAGAGAGAGAGAGAGAGAGAGAGAGAGAGAGAGAGAGAGAGAGAGAGAGAGAGAGAGAGAGAGAGAGAGAGAGAGAGAGAGAGAGAGAGAGAGAGAGAGAGAGAGAGAGAGAGAGAGAGAGAGAGAGAGAGCGAAGGACATGCAGTCCAGTTTGTCACACATCATGTCCCGGGCTGCAATGGCGCAGTTGGAGCGTGCAGTTGACACGCACTTCATGGCCTAGTCAGCGCGCTTGTTGTCGCTGGCGGCATGGGGCACGAGTGTGTAGGCGTAGTGATGGGCATGCTCATCCAGCCATGCGCCCGACTCGCGGATAGCCAGCTAAGGGATGAGGTACGCTGGCTTGAGGCGCCCGCCGGCGGCGCAGCGGCGGCGGCCCCGGAGAGGGGTGCGCTTGTAGGCCCATCGGCATCCCCTCACCTCCCCGTGGTGGGCTCTGGAAACCCCGTAGCCGTGCCAAGCCTGGCACGGTAGGGGGCGAAGAGGGCCGACAGCTCGATCCGCGGGATCATCAGCTCTCGGGAAAACCATGTACATAGGGCTTTTGAAAAAATAATATATGTGCGATACCGGCACCAAGATCTCCCGCTCGGCCCGTCCGATATGTTTTTTCGCGACTAGATGCTCCTGAATCTATTCCTACTTTGAGGGGGTGGGGTATGTACTACGGCAGCGTTTGATGGCGAGGAGGGTACGGCCGGATCAGAGGTGGGAGGCGGGTGTTGGAGATGGTGGTGGCCAGCCGGGAAGCAATGCCAGGAAAGGGCGCTCGCTAGCCGTCTATCAGCCATGTGCCAGTCGAACCTTCCCGGGGGGTGAGGCAAGACATGGCACAGGCCGGTGGCCGGTCGCAGGCGGAGGAGCGGCTAAGTGAGGCGGCGGCGATCCTCGGATTCAGCCGCCGCCGGAAAGCCGTAGGGAGGGATTTTTCGGAAAACTAAACTAGTGTCCGTACCCGGCGTCGAGCAAGTTGGGAAGCAACACCATGGGGAGCTCACTAGCGAGCCGCCTCGTCGACAAGCTACATCTCCCGGGGGGAGGAGTAAGCTTAAGCGGCAAGGAGGACGGTCGCGACGGAAGGAGCGACACGAGTTGGCGGCGACGACCCTCCGGGTCGGCGCCGCCGGAAAACCCCGTACGGAGGGTTTTGAATAATTTCCGTGCGCCCGCGACCCGCCGGATCCGACTACGGTGACTAGCCCCCCCCTCTTCGACACCCACTGCCCCGACAGACCTATAGACATAGAGTGTGGGTCCGGGCGAGCGCGGAGGCCCACGCTCAAAAGAGGCTGCTCGGCGGACGCGCGATCACAGGGGGGAGGGTACGGTCACAAGCCGGACTACCCGACAGGTACCCGAGTACCCGACCGAGAAAAAAATGAGGAAATGAGAGGGGAGAATTCAGGCGCGGAGGCAGGAGCGCCCATTTTTTCTATGCCTATGTGTCTCGGTCCCCCCCACCTGTCCTCGAGGTGACGGGGGACCTCGACAAGGAGGACCGTCGCGTCGGTGGACGCGGCTACGACCTTGGGGCGGGGTTTACGGGATGCGGCGGCGGGATCGACGAGCGACCATGCGAGGAATTTTTTTGGCCAGCCTTTCCCCTCCTACCTTCGGCAAGACCGAAGTCACCCGGGAGTTTGATTAGACTGGCCCGTCGTCCCTCCCGAACGCCGACCGGCCTAGGCCGGTCGACACACCGGTTCGGTGGGAGCGGGCCGTGCATCGTGAAGGTCGAGCAGCAGTTTAGTTTTGCATTTCTCGACAAGTGGATTTCTTTTTAGATCTATTTTCCCTGATTACAAAATTATTACGCTGTTATTGCTTAGGCGGGGGGGGATGTGGCAATTGCTGCGATTACTTACAGTTTTTTAACTCCCGAGGAACATCGACACACAATGAAGCTAGGTTTGTCGATAGGTGTACCTGGTCGAAGAGACCCGGGCCCAAATTGCTAATCAGTCTTGAATGGCAAAGTAGATTAGCCCGAGAGACAACAGTCGGTCCAGTTTGCCGGCACATGTTGTGAAAAAAAAATCATTTTTTACGCTGGTTTGAGGGAGAAAAAGTTGAGGAAGTTCCTCTTCCAATGTTGGAAGTCCGAGTTGGGCCCCATGGTGGGGACAAGCATTTTCATATACCGGTTGAGGGCGTCCTTGTCGAAGCCGGCTGCTTCGTGGGCAGCACGGCCGACGACCACCGGGTCAATGGTCGGGCGACGCCCGCCACGGCTTTTGTGAGCACCACGCTTGGCAAGAGAGGAATGTTGGCTAGGAAAGTGAGGAGGCGGGCCACCGGGGAATGGAGAGTGGCCGGGCACTGCAGTCGGTCGACCGTATGGGTGCGGGTGGCCACGAGAGGTGGGGACGTGGCGCGGCCGGGCATTTGGGAAGACGGGTCCGTGGGTTGAAGGGGCATAGCCGAGATGGGGATATGGTGGAGGTGGTGGGAGGGGGTCCATGGAGTGGTCGTCGCGCGGGGGTTCGCGCTGCGCATCACGACGGCGTTGAACGGCAAAGGGGTCGGCATATGCTGGTGCAGCAACAACAACAACGTCGGCCGTCTGCGCGACTAGGCGAGCGATTATGAGCGCCATTTGCTCAAGGACCATCGCGAGCGTATCAGGGGTTGGGGCGAACGAGCTCTAATGAGACTAGGGGTCATGAGAATCAGCAAGCGTGACATGTGGAGAGTCGACGAAACGAATTTTTGTGCCATTCCGGCAGGCGAAAGCAAAGACAGAACGACAGGCAGCGGTAAGAACCACTAACCGGACTTGTGCCTAACATTGGTTTCAAAGAGACGGCCTGATGCCAGCCGACCCCTCGGCATGTAGCCTCGGGGTGTCTCACAGTACCTTTTTTGTATGCTTCACCCACTGTGTGGCACAATTCGAGGCCACGGCCAGAGCAGGTGGAGCGATGCGCTGGTGGTTGAGTCGCTAAATGAATATATGTAAAGTATTTATGCTAGGGTTTGTCGTGCACCCCGTGTATGCGTATTCACCAAGTAGTGCGCCCCCCCCCCCCCCTTGTCCAGCTTGGATATGTGTGCACCATGTCCGCACACGGCGAGTGCGTCGATGTGGGTGGCTGTCCGGCGTCCTCGGGTAGCTGACTTACGTGGGGTGGCGGTGGTGGGTTGTAAAGCGCAGTTTATACTGGCGATACCGCCAACTACAAGGTGAAAGTACTAAGTTTCTAGGTGAACTTGCCTTCTGCGGGAGAGGTGGCTTTTTTATTGCCTACTATTCAACCTTTGCTCAGCGTGTTGACGCCGGCTGTTTGTATAAGTTGCCGGACGTCCTAGTGTCATCGATTCCAAAGAAGGCATTAATGAAGTAAAACGCAACCTTTCAGCTACAGCTAATGATGTATGATGGACGGTAGTCGTAGTAACAAGTTGTTCATTTTAGGTCTACACCAAAACCTAGCCTAATACTAGCAACGCAGCCATATACAAGCAATACAAATTTACAAGTAACTCAGCAAACATACAGTTAGTAAACATGACATAAACCCAAGTGTATCAGTCTTATCTCATAAGGACATCATGAGTTACATTCGTACAGCGACACAACCTAGGCCGATCGGCGTTCGAGAGGGGCAACGGGCCAGCCTAATCTAGCTCTCGTGTGACTTCGGTCGTGCCGGAGAAAGGAAGGGAAAGACTAGCGAAAAAACCCCATCACGCGGTCGCTCGTCGACCCCGCCGTCGCATCCCGTAAGCCCCGCCCCAAGGTCGTAGCCGCTCCTCCCGTCGTGACCTTCCTCCTAGTCGAGCCCCCCATCACCTCGAGGGCAGGTGGGGGGAACCAAGACAGCCAGACCAAGAAAACTAGCGCTGTTGCCGCCGCGCTGAAAAGTTTTCCAATCATTTCCCCGGCTTTTTCTTGTATGGTACCCGGGTACCTGTCTGGAAAACCAGCTAGCGCCCCTACCCTTCATCCACCGATCGCGCGTCAGTCAAGCACCCTTGTTTCCCGTGCCAGCCTCCCCCTTGATCCGGGCTCGCACTCTCTAATATTATCGGTGTGCATGTCGATAGTGGGTAGCGGTGGGGTAGAGCATGGCCACCATTGCATGATCCAAAAAGGCAAAGGGGGTGCGGAAATTATTCACACCCTCCGCACAGAGCTTCTCCGACGGCGGTTTACCATGAGGATATTCCCGCCGCTAGACCTCACCGCTCCTCCCGTCGCGACAGTCCTCCTAGTTGCTTGTGTCTTGATCGTGCCGTGCTCGTGTCGTGCCCCCCTTTGGGCAAGGTCGACGTCCACATGGCGGTCGACGTATAGCCCTTCCTAGCGCTGCTTCCCGGATGTCCGCCGCCAGCTCCAACACCCTCAACCCACCGTTGATCCGTATGTACCCTCCTCGCCAAACATATGACACATGCATCCCCCATCCCCCCAAATGGAACGGTACTTGAGGAGCATTAAGTAGCGAAAAAACATATCGGACGCCCCGAGCGAGAAATCTTAGTGTTGGTTTACGGATGTTATGATTTTCCAAAACCATGCACATGGCTTCTAGACAGCTGCTAATCCCGCGGATCGCAGCTCCCGGTACCTCGTTCAGCCCCCTACCACGTCAAGCATGGCACGGCATGAGGTTTACCAACGCCGACCGCGTGGAGGTAGAGGTAGGTGCAGACGGGCCGGGCCTGCGAGCGTACCCCCCTCCGGGCCACCGCCGGCGGGCGCCTCATCCCTCGCATATGTGTCGCTCCAACCCAAATCGTGGCCGCTCCTCCATCCGTCCGCGGCCATGCATCTACCGGGCTTTGACCCCTCATCACACCCGCAGATAATGTGTGGCATCAAGTGCTCCCGTCTACGCGCCATCTATCAGTTTTATCCGGTATCTCCGTGGTCACCTTTTGTATGTCTCTAGCATCCTCGGAGATCGGGTCTCAAGGGATGTGAGAAGTATTCCCATCATTTTTAAGACGCCACATCCGTGGCGTACATTGTCGGTGCAGCGGCGGCGGCCTCATATGGGGGTACGCTCGCATGCCCGTCGGTACTCACCCCACCTCTTTGTGGTGGGCGTTGATAATTCTATAGCCGTGACATGCATGGCATGGTTGGGGGCTACTTCCACTACGCGGTGGCGGGCGCTGCTAGCCTTGTAGCCGTGCGAGGCTTGGCGCGGTAGGGGGCTAAACGAGGTACTTGCAGCTGCGATCCACGTTATCAACAGCTATCGGGAAGCTATGTACGGAGGGTTTTGGATATCATAATATCCGTACTCCATCACTAAGATCCCCCGCTCGGGCCGTCCGATGTGTTTTTCGCGACCGAATACTCTCGGATAGTCTCCCGATAAGAAGGCGGGGGCGGTGTCGTTGAAAAAAATATGGCGAGGAGTGTACCGTTGGATCGACGGTGGGGCGCGGGTGTTAGATTTAGCGGCGGACAGCTAGGAAGCAACACTAAGGAAGGGAGCTCGCTCGACGTCGACTAGCAAGCTTGAGGTTAAGCATACCCATCCAACGGGGAGGAGCTCGACACAAGCAGCGAGGAGGACAGCCGCGGCGAGAGGAGCGGCGCAGTTTGGCGGCGCTACTTACTTTAGATCGGCCGCCGCCGAAAAAAGCCATGCACGGAGTGTTTCGGTGTTGGGTACACCCTGAGACATTAGCCGATTCATCGGTACTTGTTATGAAAAAACGATTTCAATTTGTGCCGAGCTCTCATCTTCGCCCATATTATAATGCGCATTTCTCACAATATGTATAACAGCTGCGCCAACCCTAAGACAACGCTCCGAAAAAGAAACACGGGGAGATCGTCTCATCTCCGAGCACTCACCTTCCTCACTCTAAGCGCCTCCCACCAGGCATGTGTGACGAGTACAGTCCTGCAACAGTACATTGCATGACATTGTACAGGTACTCGTTACTAATTCCAATTCGTGCTTTTCCATCGGACGGACGTACAAACGTGGGTACGTCGCTACTGCAATATTCATAAGGGTATTGATGCTACTGTACGACCAGTACCTCCCGGTACGTACAGATACGCACAGTTAATGTAACTAGCCAAATGACGCGCCTCAACGAGTTCTCCGATGCAGAAGGAGCCGCGTCGTGAAACCCAATGCTAGATAGGCCGCGTCTTTGGACAGATCACGACCGTTAGACAGCCCTAACGCCTGACACGTAAGCGAAGCAAGGAGGCGTAAGCTATATGGGCAGAGACCTATTTAAGCCCAGTGCGGTAGAGGGAGGTGACAGAACCATTTAACAATTCCATTGTTCACTTACAACATATACCGCTAAGTACGGAAGTGACACATCCTTTCACTAGCATCTCTCGACAACATCATTTTGCCATCTTGCAACGACAGAACTAGACAGATTAGAACTGATTTGTGCTAGCGTTTAGCTTCAGGAGGCTAACCGCCACACATGTGGGCAAGTATGACAAGGTTGAAACAAGACATATACAACAATTCCCTCCAACAACTCCCACTCCAAATGCGCAGCAACGCGGCATCGCAACAAGGAACCCATAACTAAAATATAGTTTGACAAGGAGAACCATGGAGACCTTCAACACATACGCGGCCTCCTACTCCCATACCGCGCCACATGTACCCACCACCACCATCAAACCGGTATGACCACCGAACTCGTTAACGCAGTCGAAGACCTTGACATAACCCTCCTCACAGTCTCACACGCTGCCCATACGACCTACCACACGATACCCCTGCCCGCAACACTGCACCCACAAGCACAAAAGCCATACTTAATGCGCTCTCCCTCCTAGAGTAGGTCACTCTACATCGCGCCGCCGCTAATCATCCATTTGTAAAACCCGAATCGGGGACAAGGCTAGGGATCGATGCTATCATTCCGACTATACAAAAGCGCTTCGTGGTGTTTTTGGAGACACAACTGCGATTTCTACGACCCAAAATCGCAGCGAATCACACTTGCAAAATATCGACGACACCATCGATCTCTACCCTTGAAATTCGGGTAATGGAATATATACCAGCCTCAAAGAGAAAGGCCACCATATTCTGAGGCGGAAATACACCCTCATGCATGCTTACCAACGCACTTCATATACACTAGCCCGGAACATATTAAAACCATCATCATCAACCCCATTGGCATGGGCCGCATCGGCACATCCCACACGCTATTGTGGAAGGTGGGAGTTCTTCTCGGGCCGTGACACGCCTACATACAATGATCGTTGGACTCACCGGGTATCGAACCCGCGACCTTCTGCGTATTAGGCGTGCGCTTTACCGGCTCACGGAAAAAGCATAGTTGACATATGTGGCCACATACCACACATGTACCAATCTACGACACTACCACGGCCCCCCCGGAGTCTCCCCGGACCGCAGCCCGGCTCCGAAACCAATGTGGAAGGTGGGAGTTCTTCTCGGGCCGTGACACGCCTACATACAATGATCGGACTCACCGGGTATCAAACCCGCGACCTTCTGCGTATTAGGCGTGCGCTTTACCGGCTCACGGAAAAAGCATAGTTGACATATGTGGCCACATACCACATATGTACCAATCTACGACACTATTACTTTCCAAAATCGAGTCTCGAATCGCCTCTCGAGCGGACCTACTTGGCCAATACCCTCAACGTCTGGCACACGCAATATTTCCCAGACACATCTCCCTTGTACACATCCACGCGGTCTAATGGCTTCACCGCCTACCCCGCATCTACGGCACGAAATACAGTACCGAACACAATTTATATGAATTCAACAACATTACAACTACCTTCTACTGCTTCCCACCTATGGCGGAAAAATGCAATGCCACGATCCTTCCTCCACGCGCTCTCGCCTACCCCGTCCTGCAGCCTCCATCCCTCAACGGCACAAACCCCCTCCTCATGAGTCCGCTGCAACGGATATATCACTAGGCGACACCCCCCGCAGATCCACACCCACCCATCCCCCAGAATCGGGCCACTCCGCTAGTGGCAGACTAGGATAAGCACCAGCGCCTCGACCTAAGCCCCGGTGAGAAATGCCAACGTTGCCTTAACCGTTCTCTCTAGGAGGTGTGCCTATATTGGGTGATGGAAAAGAGAGGGGCTAGCATACCATTCTCCTAGCAAGGCGGTTGGAGTTAGCGATAGCAATATATGTTGTTTCTTTTCCGCGGTGGAATGGAATTATGCGGACTACAAATCGGAAATTTACCGCTGAGTAGTATGTAATGCAGTGTCTTCCAGCCCCCGGCAAGCCGGTGGTTGATTACGCTCTCCTTGCCTACACGGTTTTACTGACTTAGTCCCTAGGAGTATCTAGGATCAGGGATGCCGGCCTAAATTTTGTATTCTAAGTCCTAGATGGCATATGCAAGAAGGCCCTTACACATCAGCCGCACAACGCGTTCGCGGTAAATGTTGTAAATCGTTTCATTTTCATACCACCACCTTCACTTCCTTCAATAACAACACACATTAACACCTTTACCAACACCTCCCCGGGGGGCAAAGTCCCAACTCAACTTCGGAGAAGACGGACAAGAAAACCACGGCCAAATGATTTCGTATAATAAAACCTATACGGAATGTAAGACATGGCTCTTAGAGAGCAACCGGTCTGCAGCTCGTGCTTGTTCATTATCATGATGGGAGCGGTGTGGCTTCATGGCGAAAGCGCAACAACCTCCAAATGAATCCTCTGTATTGTATGCAAATTCTTCCAAGGTAGACCACACACACATAAATCATCCCACGTAGCATGAAAATTCAATTCGTGAATATTGTAAATCCATTTAGCATAAACGTTACGCCGAAGGCCGCATTGATATCGATAATACCACCGTATACATCTATACGTCCCACTTGGAGCCCTTTCGAACGCAAATGGATTACTTGGAACGATATCATCCATCGTAGGAGTAGCAAAGCGTGATACCGTCCTTAACGTTTAGTCGCAAACACACGAGCCCGTCACATATGCTGCTTCAATGTTGAAGCATTCCTTCAAAGGAATTGCTTTGTTTCACCGATCCCTCACAGTGTTTACCGGGCAAGAATGTAATGGGGTATCAGTGCTTTTTAATCAACAACACCCGGCACACACGTTCCTAGTCAACATTTTCATTTTTCATCGCACCTCCGTAGATGTTCAGAGGGTCGACTTGGCAGCAAAGCATGGTAGAAGGAAAACACGCGCGCACTCACATTTACGGTGAGCACGGATCACTACGGGGACGCATGCTATCATGGACCCGGCAAGGAAGATGGGATGCACGGGAGGACACAAGGACTTGAATCAGCGGATAAGGAATATAGGTTGTGATTCATTGTCGTTTGCCAAGAATCGCGTTCGCAACCAAGGTGGTCAGCGATTAAGGCAAATGCATGACGTTACAGAAACATTGTTCAATGTGACGAGATGCAATTTTCAGCAGAGAGGTATATCGTTCAGAGATGCTTCACGTTGCAAATGCTCAGGAAAGGGGACGGTCGTGACGGCCACTCTTCCATGTGCAAATCAGCTATTCCGAAGCCTCCTGAATTCACATCCAATGCGCATCAACGCTGAGTCCATTATGGGCGCAATCTACGACAGCTCACCTTGCGGAGCACAGGCACAGACTAACAGGAACAGACACGCACAAACACGCATACGCAGCCACTGATAGCTTAAAAATAGGCACAAACACACAGACAGCCACACATAAAATAAACAAAGACACACACACACACACACACACACACACACACAGTAGAACACAACCATACATAACATAAGCACACATTCACACAGCCACGCATGGCTTAAACACACGCATGCACACACACACACACACACACACACACACACACTCACACGCACCCACCCACACACACACACACACACACACACACACACACACACACACACACACACACACACGCATACACATTAAAAACACACACACACTCACAGGCACCCGGACGCACACAATGCACGAATGCCAGAAATACAAATATGTGCGAGCACACATACTCACTCACAAACAAGCGCGCTCGCAGTTTTTGTCCTGGGTGCGAAATAAAGCCCTCATTTAGGACTCTATGCAAAGGTGGCGTGCCCATGCGCCGCATTCCGTTCCAACCCTCAGTGAAGCTTCACTGTCGAATGGTGTCGTCAACCAATGCCGTGATGATATGCGACGCCGCATCAAGTCTATTAATGTTACAAAGCTGGTGAGGTGGAAGGAGCTCATGACGAATTCAAGGAGGGAGGGGGAGGTATGCTCTGTGCACAGCATCAGAAGCAGGGAGGGACGCCATGGCACCCTGTCCAGCCTCCTCTCTCCAGTCTGAGCTGCTGTTTCTGTGGTGCGGCGTCATTTAGTTGAGAGCAATCAGCGCTTCCCGGCTGCCGTGGGCTTGGAGATGAGCGCCTTGGGTCGGTTCTTGAACAGCGCCTTGCTTCGAATGACCCCCACCACGGAGTACTCCGCCCCACTTCCACCACCGCCACCACCACCGCCGCCGCCGTCGCTCTTCTCCATGATCACGAACGGCTTCTTCAGCGCCACCAGCTTCCCTTCCAACTGATGGTACCCTATCGTCATGTTGATCTCCGACTTCCCCTGCCCCCAACCACCATCACCACCACAGCCATCTTTCAGTGGCCTGTGAACCACACATACTCGGTATGGGGGCGGCTGAAGATGGTTCCTGAAATAAGAACCCTTGAATATTTATCAATATATATTTTCGATATTTATGTTTTTGGGTCGAAACTGCACCTTGAGGCACATCACGCCCACGTCGAAGCCCTCCGCCCCCATCGTCTCCGCGTCCTTCAGCGACAGCTCCCCTTGCAGCTCCACCATGAGCCACTCCGGGCAGCTCCCGCAGCGGCAGTTCACCGGCACTATCATATTCCGTTGTCGCCTCGCACGACCCTCACCCCGCCGGCCGAAGGGCCGAACCGACTCGGAAAGCAATGCGCGCGTCGGACGGACCGACCCTCGCAAGTCGTGCGTCGGACGGAAGGTGTCTAATACCCACAATGTCAGGCGCTAGATCCTGCCTGTCGCGGGCGCAGGGGCACCGTGTGCTGACCGTCTGAGCGAAACCGTCGTCGACAGTGGGTCGAGCTCTCCAGTCGTCGCCGATACTCCTCCCTAAGTTGTTTCCTAACTGGGCTGTGGCGATCGTTAACTCTTTCGGTCGGGATCGCCTTAATCAACACGCGGCGGCTAAAGCTTATCGAATACGCTCTGCTATGTTGCTTTGGCTCGTGCGTAAGCCGTCGCTGTGTGTCCTTCGTAGCTCAGAGTTGTCGCACAGCGCGAGTTACAGAGCTCTGCGAGGAGAGGTTGGCGAGCGTCCGTCACGGAGAGGTTGGCCGCTGAACGACGACATAAAAAAGCCACTAAAAATATTTCAAATTTCAAATGATAGCGACGGTTTTTTATTCCTCCTGATTTTTCCATTTTTTTGTCATTTCCTTTCTCTTGTAAGGATCTTATATTTTGCAAGTGACAGCGATAATATAAACTACATCATCGCTCGACGCACGTGTTATACTCATGTGTGCTTTTTGTAATCCATTTCATCGCTCGACGCCCGTCGTCGTCGTGGCGTGGTATGTACGGGTACTCATACGAACACTAAACATAGTAACACGAGTACTATATGTAACGCACACGGGTACCTATATAGTAGTCGTCTGAAGTTGCTCGAGCCGTTAGCGGGCTTGCCGCCTCCACACCACACCCCACGGCACTCTCTAGAGCTCACCCTCCCCTATCCCTGTCACTGCCACGCCCACTGCTAGCTGATACCAATATATACCGGAAGGTGAGTTTCAACTCCTTGAAGTGTGTTATAAGCATAAGCCAGCCGCCGGCGTCAGTATTTCCTTGTTGACGTACTTATGCGCTTTCCTGGCACCACTCTAGGCAGCATCGTCGCTCGCTGCTCCGCTCCGTCCGGCAGCAAGCCAGGAACAATGACAGTTATCCTTTGGTACCCTAACGTCACAACCATTAGCAGCCAATACCTTCGTCTACTTGCTATTGTTTCGCTACAGAAGACTTGTTTTCGTATCTCCTAATCAGTCGCACGATTTTTTGCGGGGGGGTAACTTGTGAGGTCGGCGTCGTCAGAACCCTAATATCACATCACAATTGTTGTGTAGAAACATCGCATGCCATCTCGTCCTAGCCTAACGCCGGCGGTCAGCCCAGAGCGACCCTCACCTACCGCTATGTAATACATCGTGGCGGAAATCGATACCTGGGAATGAGTGCTGCTGCATCGAAGTGACCGATAAGCGTATATAGTTAGCGAGACAAGTGCAGGAAAGGGTGGGGGGGATACTCCGGCAGTCTCGTTAACAGACGAAATGTGAACGGTGAAGGGCGGGGGCGCCACTTGGCTGGCGTTCCTTGCGTGAACAAGAAATTCGAAGGGCTTAGGTCGATTGTGAGCCTAACCGTCTTGTGAATACGACCGGCGCGAGTATGGAGCGGCTCGCTGTTACGTTGCGGTGGGAGGACTGGATGAGGGAAGACTAACCCGTATTTTTCCTCCTGCAACGATTTAGGGCTCCAGGTAGGGCTTGAGCGTCGCGCAATGGCGACCTTCGGGGCCAAGCTGGCGGGTTTCTGGAACCACCCCGCGGGCCCCAAGACGATTCACTTCTGGGCGCCTACCTTTAAGTGGGCTATCAGCATCGCCAACGTCGCCGACTTCTCCCGCCCCGTCGATCAGGTCAGCTACCCGCAGCAGTGCGCCGTTACCGCCACGGGAGTCATCTGGAGCCGCTTCAGCACACAGATCGTCCCCGTAAACTACAACCTGCTCTCCGTGAACGCCTTCATGGCCGTCACCGGCGGCTACCAGCTATACCGGAAGATCACGCACGACTACTTCCCCTCCGAGCAACCGCTCGCGCTGGAGGCAACCCCGTCGGAGGACGACTCGAAGAAGTCGTCTTAAGCGACAGGAAATTTAGGGTTTATGCGGGGGCAGAGCCAGGGCTAAAAGAAGGGGTTGCAAAAGGGCAGTGTAACATTTTTTTGTGAATAGATTGCAGGTCGTGTCCTGTTGCTGGTTGCTGCTGATTGTGGTGGGGGTGGCGGGAAGGTAGAGGTCGGAAAGTGTGCGCTGTGCCGCTTCACACTGGCGCGCCGACGAGAAGCGCGCGGGTGGTAGGAAGGGACAAGGGTGGATGGGGAGGGGGTTAGGGATTCATGCGCATGGGTGAGGGACTGAACAGATTGGGCAGTGGACCCCACATGCACCGAAGCGGACGCGAGCGATTGTGATGATAGCATCAACAATAGGGTGATGGCCCTGTCGATGGCCTCGTGGTTGGTTCGGTGTACTTTTTCATTAGAGGCATCATTACCAGCCGTGTTTAAGGTCGCGTCACACGGAAAATGTTATGCGCGCAGGAGCAATTCATCGCCCCGGCCAACTACTGCCATTTTCTAGTTGCTGCCGATGTGCTGATCGCCATTCGTGTGGCATCAGAAATTAATTGAATGGCTGTTTCGACATTGCCGCTGTTGGGGTGGCTTTGCGACCGACACTATTGTAGGCATCTGTACTCTGTTATTGTGTGTAGGTGGCCCCCAGGCATGTTACAACACACAAACGCGACGACAGTAATCACAAGATTATCATATCATCATTATTGATCGGTATCTAAACTTGACAAGTGATACGATTATCGTTGCGCAAAACATACTCGAACAATCAACGCTGCCGTTCATTGCCACTTTCCACAAAGATAGCATGCGTTTTTAAAACTAGAAAAATTCAAAACAACGGCGTTAAAAATGCAAACAAAATTCGAGACTAATCATCGCGCATCGTTTTCTCGTTCTAACGACATCAGTGGCCACCAATGTGAACGCCGCCATGGCCGACGTCTCCATCCTTTCGAGGCTTTCACTCTGCACGTAAATCGGGCCGAGGCTGGACGCGGAGGCTTAGTAGCGGAAGACGGATGCTCTATATCAGTCGCAGAATGGCGCTCGCGGCGGCCTCAATGCGATGAGCCGCCGCTTTCGTCGCGACCTGATTCTCAATCCGGCCGCGGCCCGAAGCCAGAGCGCGCTGCAAGTCGTGCAACACATACTCCGCCGCCTGCGTCGCCTGCCAAACGTGACACCTCTCAGTTCCCTTTCTCCCCCAGCGAGGCCAGTCAAACCCTTCGGAAATACAGGCGACGGGAACATCCACACTACTGACATACATACTAGGCGATTACACTCACATACGATTGGTTTTCATTCGTTGTTTTTGGTGGCGACCCTTTTTGGCCCCCCCTTCCACGAAACTACGTTTGCCAAATCCACGTTATTCAAATACTGCAAATGACATAATGCTTTTAGGTCCCGAGCAGGGCAACAACATAACGATGGGGCTTAGAGTTTTAGGGTTTTATTGGGGTAACATGTTTTAGAGTTACGTGAGTGGGGAGATACCTTGTGAGGCAACAAGCAGTACTACCTACATCCATATACATATATACAAATTTATGTATAGGCTGCTAATCGTCCAGCAACAGGAATAAATATATTATTAAAAGGAAGTACCTCCCTTTGAAAAAGACCGCCACCTAAAACAACAATACAAATTTAATTGAAAACAAATTACAAGAAAAAAACAGTGGAGACCACCAATCAGAAAGGAGGAAAAGCCCTTAGCCCGAGGAAGATGAAGGCACGCCGTAGCGTCAGCACAACACAAATCTAATCGCTCTAACAAATCTGAGTCCTGTTGTTTAGCAGTAACAATATATGCACTCCACACAGTGTTCATCGACACGGGCTGCGATGCCACCCTGATGGTAAAAAGCACGACCGGTCAAACATTAATAACCAAAGATCAAATCTCTGCAGCTATGGAAGAGTGCGCTTATTACCCTTCCAAGAAAAAAATCATAATGCGTATATGACCCCCAAAAATGCTCAGGAAAGATATCATAAAGTGAAAGTCGTGTAAGAAATTGTGCAGAACTCCGAGTTCAACGACTCCTTGTGGGCCTCACCTCCTCCAGGCCCAACACCTTGGCGCCGGCTCCCTGCTCCTCAGGGGCGGGAGCGGGCCCATCGGCGTGCTTGGCTGCTCTCACCCGCAGCACCCGCCCCAAGTCGGCCCACATCGGCAGCACCGCGTCGCCGAACACTTCGGTTTCCGGGACGGACGCGCTGTGGCTGCGCACGTAGCGCTCCATCGACGCGACGAACGTCGCGCTCGCCAATTGCGTGACCGGGTCCTGCACGTCCCGCGGGCCGTCGACGTTACCGTTACTGGCTTCCGAGGGTTGCGTAAATGGGTCGCGTTTGTTACAGCAATAAGGGTTTGAAGACTAAATACAATTTCCAGAATTTTCTTTCTTATTTTCATCAAAACAGCGCCATCTGTCGTGGCGAATACGAAGCGCGCCCGATTAGGCTTTGCGGTTCCGAGGACATCAGACGTCACGTAAGGCTTCCGCCACTAATTATCAGACCCGCTCGATACTTTGACTGGGCATTGTTTTTCCGCCCCAGCTGCCAATGTCGACTGCGGAAACGAAGCCGGCCTCGGGGTATCAAGAAAACGATCCAGCGATAATCAATATGTTGCCGGAAAACAGAAAATATAAACAATAAATCATAATGGAATTATTATATTGTTGACATTCAAAAGTGATTACAGATGTTGTAACTTTTTTGTAATCCAAATTCATATGATAAACTTCAAGTACCCAAACACCGCCAGTTACAGATTTCATAAGCCGATGGAGAACCCCTCCGAACACAAATACTCATTTTATGGTACATTTATGCAATAATTCAAAATTCCTTAAATAATGTAATCTTATAATTCGTTTCGTCGAGTATTTGCCTAAAACAATTAGTTTCAAAGATTCGAATTCTTTAACCAAAAAACCCTCTCACTCAATATCCGCCGCCAAATTTTGACCGTGAAACCGGATTTCGTACGAACACATGGAAATCTGACGCCCTCGCTGTCTCACAAAGAGCTCTTATTGCCTCATACTATGCTGTCCCGATTACATTAGCTGGGTTAGCTCCAGATTCCCCGAAAAACCGTGAGTGGGGGATCTAATCCAGTACTTAAGCGCACCATCTAACCAGTGACAAGTGCGCATTACCGCGCGTGACAGTACCCGTACTTCAGGCGGCACAGCAGCTGTATAGCGTGTGGCAGGCTGCGGGTTAAGGGTTAAGCGCTTTAAACCCTAAACACAGTACCGTTTCAGTACTTGAACCGATATAACCGAAGGTGATAAAACTAGGGTTTCAGGCTGTACAATGTCCTACGCCTGACTGAGCGATGACAGCATTCCCCTGAACCCTCGCAGAGAGTCACCACGACCACCGACGCTCCAGTGAGCCATGTTCTAGCAGTGTTTCAAGCTTCCACATTTTTTTGGTTTACTTAACCTCTAAGCCCTAGTCCTGCGTGTTGTTGCCCTAAGCGAGGCGCCACATACCTTCATTCCATCCTTTGCCGGTATCATCTTGGTGAAGTCGCCAGACTGAGCGCAGCCCACACACAACAAAACACGGAATCAGGGGAGCAGAAGAGGAAGGGGGCGGGCAAGTGGAGGTGAATACAGGCCTTAACATACAACACAGGGTTTGAATAGACCCTAAATCAATAGCCCTCATTGCTTACTCGGTAACAAAACTACGGGATAATCAAATAGAGCGGGAGATGGTGTGCCTTTGGGGAGCGGCTGTAGTGAAGCAGCGCCAGCATGGCCGCATGCCGCGCCGCCCAGTGGTTGGAGCTCAGCAGAGCGTGGAAGACGGGCGCGGTGTGGTCCTCCCAACCAAAGCAACCCTGCACCGCAGCGCCCACATCCCCCGCATAGGCGCCCGCGAGACTGCACATCCGCAGCGCCAACCCCTGAAACTGAAACCCATTGTACGCCTCAATGTTGGCCGCCAGTAGCAGCAGTGACGGTCGCTCCAGCCTACGCCGATCGGTGCACACGCAATCAGGTGTGGGTTTAGGGTTTGGCGGGGCAGGATGCTGCACGGGGTAGGGTGGGGGGGGGGGGAGGTGGGCACACCTGGGGTTACCGCCAGACGCTGCGGATGAGCTGTTACGGGAGAGTACGTTGCAGGCGAGCATGCAACATCTGTCGCGCTGCTCGCGGGAAGGACAGCCCTGCATTTAATCGGTTCCGTCAGATCAGTTTCTGTGTGCGGGTGGCGTGTGTGTGTGTTTGTGTTTGTGTGTGTGTGTGTGTGTGTGTGTGAGAGAGAGAGAGAGAGAGAGAGAGAGAGAGAGAGAGAGAGAGAGAGAGAGAGAGAAAGAATGCGCATGTTTGCGTATTAGTGTGCGTTTCTGGGTGGTGGTGCTGTGTGTGTGTGTGTGTGTGTGTGTGTGTGTGTGTGTGTGTGTGTGTGTGTGCGAGAGAGAGCATGTGTTTGTTTGAATGTTGGTGTGCATATGTGCATGACTGTGTGAAGGGGGGGGGGGGGGGGGGGGGGGGGGATGAAGTCCAGAGAGGTGTGCCTTGGTCACCTGTCTAGACGCGACTTCAAGACACAGTAGCAGCCAAGCAGCATGGCGTTCGTGACGCGCATCCCCTCCCCCTACCAGCAGCACCACGTCACTCATTCACAAAATAAACAACCCACTTATCAACACGTAACAACGAAACTAGTCAAACCAATGAGAAACACAACCAACCTGTCACTTAAGGCGCCTACTTCAGAAACAAGTATGAACCATATATTCATGTAAGGTAGATACATAAGCACTACACTCGTTCATTTACGAATTGCGAATTTATTGGTTTGTTACTCTTGTGTTCGATAGACCGATAGCATCCTTTCTATTTCCAAGGGAAGAATTGATTAATTGCAGGAAGAGCAGACGAACCTCTGCCAATCAGATCCCTGCACGCTTCAAGCCACGCCGATAAGAGCGCCGCCCCGTGTTGCGTCTCCTTGGTCGCCTCCACTAACGGCGGCCCGGCGCAGTGTCCCGACAAAAGCAGCGCCGCGAGTGCGGCATCGCTGGCGTTGCATGACGCCTCGCGGCACACCTCATGCACCCTCGCCCGTAGCTGCGCCTGTACCTGTTCGCAGCCTGCGGGAGCCACGCGACCTGGACACGCATGCAATTCATTCAACGTATCCACAGGTAAAGCCACCTTCGCTCCAAAAGAATCCTCTGAATATATTACATAGATTAATATGGAGGAAACGAATGCGCGAACCCTAAATCAAGTTGAAGAACAGAAAATGATGCCTCGACGAGGGGATTGCTTTAATAACATGATATGGGATGTTTAGTTTAGCAACGACCGAGGGAGGGGGGCATTAAGCGCGATGTGGCCGGCTTTTGAGTAATAAACTGTTTGGCCGGGGAGTTGCTCAGAACACAAGACCCGACGGTTTTCCAAAATATATATGAAACAAAACGTTACACATACGTACCACAAACTGCATTACACAGAGCAGCAACATACATCATTAAATTCAGCAAAACGCATATCTCAGAGCACACGTCAAAATCAAGCAAGCCGAATTACGGACAAGCCTAGCGACACAAGTCAGTGAATGATAAGCAAATGCTATACGGATTTATATGGTGAAGTACAGGTGAGGGTGCGCACCGATGATACGCGCGAGCTGATAAGCTGCCGCAGCGTCCATTGCGCTCCCGCTATCGATATCGTGAACAATCACACAGGACTTTGCCGACTCATAGAGGCGGCCGATATAGTACCCTGCCCGTTGTTTAGAGTTGTTGATTCAGTCCGAGTGAGGGAGCTAGTCTCGCGACCCGAAACATTTTGTCTTTGGAAATATGATGCAGGTGAAAACAGCCTTCCGCCCCTCCCCTTCTCGGTTGAGAGTGAGCTAATGCGTATGTATCTCTAAATGCATGTGTTCTGAGAGCGTGTCTCCGTGTGTGTGTGTGTGTGTGTGTGTGTGTGTACGCGCGTGTGTGTATTTGTCTCCGTGTTAATATTTGTGGCAGTTGGGCGGACACCTTGCAGGCGGGCGGAGCCCGCTTTTACAACACATCGAAGGATGTCACTGAGGAGCTGCAGGCGGATGGGGTGCGGCACCGCAGCCTGCTGCAACAACACGTCGTTCGCCACCCACCATGCCACGCCGCACTGCGCCGCTTGACAAGTGGCCAAAAAGAGGAGACACGCATCCCGCACGGCCGCGAGCAGCGAAGACGGCAGCTGATTGATGCCCCCCGGCTGCACCCACAGCGCAGTCACATCTTCGGGTGTCAGCAAGGAAATTAAAGGACTACGCAGTAATGCTGTTTTGTGTCGGATAATTATGTCACCTGTTGTCAAGGAATTTTATTGTGCCATTCATAAAAAAGCGTTTGAACACGTTGTCGCATAGCAACAGAGGAAACTCGCATATCCTTTTCACTTCCCCTTCCCGTCAGGCGAGCAACTACAGTGTTAGTTGGGTGATGCATATCCTAGCCATGTATCTTATTCCTGATTTACTTGCGCTAATTCACTTGTTGTTCAATTACAAAAAAAATTGTTGTCCTAATTTATATCGATTTTGTCAATGACAAATACAATTCGTTTCAATTATTCAGCAATTCATCATTACATATTGTTTTCTATTTCTCTGCATTGCCATTCTATTTCTTTTCTTTTTCCTTAGCAGGGGGAGAGTTTGAAATAGGTTGGCCCAACCTGCGGCAGCAGCCACTCCGAGGTTTCCAGCATCCAGGGGAGCAGGCGCTGTGTCAGAACCCGAAGCACTTCCGGCGGGCACTGCGGCGACACACTCTGCGCCACTGTGCAGCCCAAGGAGACGCGCACTACCGCTGAGCCACGCAGGGCTGCTTCCCCGTGACTGGGGAACACCATATCCAGCAGTGCCTGCTCCGGGAAGGTCACAGCCACGCCCTCAGCACCCCGACTGTCTACTGACACTCTCTCACTTAGAAAACATATACATTTATAAAAAGTTTGCAGCAGAAAATATTCATACCAACATTTACAAACAAGGGGGAAAAACTCAAGTAATGAGCGTTTGTCAATTCAACTGTATCCCGTAAGTTTGACTTACGCAGCCCGTCATTCCAAGCTGAAAGCATGGATTCCAATTGTTACGCAAACCCTAAAAGCTAACGCAAACGCATGCAAACGAGCATCAGAGGCGAACGGAGTTGGGGCTGACCGATGAGGTGCGGGACTTACAGATACGCTCGGCGCTTCGGAGCAGCCTAAGACAACGTGGGTGATCCAGGAACGCAGTCGGGGGAGGAAGTTGTCCTGCAGCTTCTGTTGCACGTCTTGGTGCTGCTCATTTTGCGCACAGGCGCTGCGGCGCAACAGGCAGCGGGTGGCACGGAGGGGCGAGTAAGGGGGGAAGGGTGGTCGTTGCGATGTATGGCATATTCAGGACTAAAATGGGTTGTTGGACGTGACGGAGGGCGGGGGTGAATGGATTGGGTGGAGGGTATGGTAAGGGTGCTGCTTAGTAAGAAAACGATAGAAAGGATGCACACGTGAAAGGGGAGACGGGCAACGGTGACGGAATACGAAATTCAAAACAGCAATTGGATATATAAATTTCACGATGGGGTGAGGGCGATGGCGGAGAAAAGAAAGATGTGCGTAATTAACAGTGAAAGTCGTAGGGATGAGGATGGTGCGACAAGTAATAGTGAAGAGAGGGGAGGGGTGATGGTGGTGTTGGAGATGGCTAAGGTAGGGGATGGTGTTGACAGAGACGGTGCTGGTGGGGGTGCTGGTGGGGTGCTCTTCTCCCGTTTAAAGAGGACGGGAAAGAGAATAGGGTGATGCGGCATATGTGGCGTTCATGGAGTTGGCGACGGCCGCTGCGGAGTTGATAAGGACGACGTCAAAGGTGAAGAAAATAAATATGGTGGCAGTGACGGTTGAGCATGGTGGCTCTGATCGTTGGGAGGGTGATGGTGTTGGCGTTGATGAGGGTGAGAAGAAGGGTGGACACTTTATTGAAACGGATGACAGAGATGGCCATGATGCGAATTCCTACAACGGGGATGATGTGAATGCAGGCGTTGGTCTTCACGATGATGCTGATGGCATCAGAGGATATGATCAAAAGAGGGATCAAGACGAAGGCAGCGGTAATGGTGGTGGTGGTGATGATGACAAATAAATTGATGGTAGGGGTGATGAGAATGAGAAAGACAGTGCTCTCTTAGTTCGTGGGTGGGCATAGGGCGGGAGGGTGAGAGGGGTGGTTAACGCAAGAAAGTGGACAAAGGACGCACCAAAAGGGCGGAACCGCCGTCTGCACATTGTCGTGTAGCTCGAGCAGGGATGACAGGTATGGGGCGGCGCTTACAGGGTAAGCGCCTAACACTGCACTCATGTGTTGGATCCAAAAGCGAGTGACCTAAAACAAAAGAGGGGGGAAATATGAGCAAGGGGGTCCCCGTTTCGCTGGGAAGGCTAGGAAGGATTCAGCTTCAAATGAGTACAGGTTTCGCAGTTAGGTTATAGCGTGAGCAATGCGGGCCATGATTAAATCGCTTCCTCTAAAACACACACAGACACATACACACACATACACACACATACACACACACACACACACACACACTGCCGTCACACAAATTCGTATACTCACACCTGCACACATTCTCTCTCTCTCTCTCTCTCTCTGTCCCTCACTGCCCCTCGCTCTCCCTCGCTCTCCCCCCCCCCCCCCCGCCTCTCTCTCTCTCTTTCTCTCTCTCTCTCTCTCTCTCTCTCTCTCTCTCTCCCTCTCTCTCTCTCTCTCTCTCTCTCCTCTCTCTCTCTCTCTCTCTCTCTCTCTCTCTCTCTCTCTCTCTCTCTCTCTCTCTCTCTCTCTCTCTCTCTCTCTCCCTCAAGATGGGACGGGGGGTGGCACTTACCGTGAGTTGATTTTTTGTAGGGGAGGCGAGCAGCTTGCCCACACAGTGGGTCAGATTCGTCACTACCGTGCGTACGGTAAAATTCACACCCAAAGCCTCCACCACTGCACCATGAGCAGCGGATATAGGCGCGCACACCCACACACACCTCAGTCATTTTTGGTTTAACGCCCAATTGCATGAGCTTACTGCAAGGAACCGAATTCGTAAAGGTTGAAATACTATTAGCCTTTCGCAATTTCTAAAGTGTCTCGGGATGGGTATATGCCCCAAATGCGATGTATCCAACAAGAGACAGCAGTAGAATCGCTTCAGCCCCTAGAATAGTAGATATACAGCGTAAATATGGCATTTCAACACGCAACGTCCGCATCATGTGTCACCCGCCAGCCCTGCCACCTGCTGTCCCTACATTACTCAGACAAATTCTATAATTTCGTTGTCAAATCGATTGAATTTGTGTTCAGCTTTATTTCGCTAACTCAAATTCTGTCTATAGGGATTCTTTTCAATGCCTGTGTTCCTATTTTGATTTCTTTCCCAATTTTCATTTACTTAGGTTTATCCAGTTTACGTCCAATTCGCACCATTCTTTCCTTGAAGGCTGTCATGTTTTGCGTTTTTCTGTTTTGCATTGCTATGTGTTTTGGTTCATCCTTATGTCTTGTATGGTGCCTTACTAGCATACATTAGTCATACTACACTTTGCCGCGTTTTCCATTGCTTCGACAATATATTTTTCCCCTTCCTTTCAGAGTAACTAAGCGTATTGCTATTTTTTTCCTTTCTCGGGGGGGGGGGGGGGGGGGAGGGAGGGAGCAGCCCCACCAGAAGGTACCGCCCTAAATGGTTCTGGCACTGAAGTGAGCAGCTTCACGATACACACCCACGAAGCATTCAGCGTTCCATAATTTTTCAGCTCTTTTGGTATCGTCCCGTCGTCGCCATGGATCGCCTCCGCCGCCATAGCGCCTAAAACCAACAACCCCCACGCGAATCGATTACAATGTCTTCAACATCGATAAATAACAAAATTCCCATGTTTCTCATGTCGGCAGGCTGGTGTAAAGTAGTGGGTGGGCATGTGAGCCCGTGTATGTGTGTACAAGTTTGTGCAAGCAGTCCGCATGTGCAGTGAGTGTGTGCGTGTGTGTGTGGGCGTGGGTGTGTGGGTGCGTGGGTGTGGGTGTGTGTGTGTGTGTGTGTGCGTGGGTGTGTGTGGGGGGGGAGGGATTGTGGTGAGGCGGGGGGGTTTAGGGTTTGGTGGGGCGGAGGGGCGCACCTAATTCCGACATTTGCTTGCATGCGAGGGCAAATGGGCCTTTGACGTAGCCTTCGCATTCTGGACCGCCCCCCGCTGCAAATACAAGCAAAAAATATATATGACTGATTAAACAGGGAAAAGACGCGATATTATTGAAGTACTGCGTGATCTTTGTGACCGAGCAAAAATTGCGTAATAGGTCATGCAATTGCGTATTTGTCAGTGCCGGCAGTTGTGCTGCTATTAAGAGCAGACGATAACACAGATTATGAGGCGCACACAAGAGGACTGAAGGGGGGAGGTGGTAAAGCGAGTGCTACTGAGACACATCGTGACTGAGCACGCGAGAAGGTTGGTGAGAAGGAAGGCATAAGAAGCTCACCGAGCGGACAGCACAGCGCGGGCACGACGACGTCCTTTAGTGCTGAGCGCAGCGAGACAGCGCAGCGTGCGAAGCGCTCCGGCCCACCAAGGCTTACCCAACTGGACACAAGAAAGGGGGGGGGGGGGGGGGGGGGGGGGGGGGGTAAGCAGGTGAGGGAGCTCTGCTTGTCATACTGACATATGGCGCTGAACCTCTTAACATATTTGCCTAAAATGCAAAAGTATGTGTATAAAAGAAATGGCCCTATTCAAACAAATGCGTCGATAATGACAGACGGCATTACTCAGAATTTGGTGCGTAATCCATACTAAGCGATTCATTTTGACTGTCTATTGCACCTCACACATGCAATAATATCCGAGAACGGTACCTACACATGTGTCAGATAGTTGAGTTCATGGTCAAAACAACGATAAAAAGTACCCCACCATGAAAGTATCCCAAGCTTTTGTAAAATGTGAAAGTGGAAATGCAAGTGTGACTGCACATTAAAAAAGAGCCCCTGCGGAAAAGTGTGCCTCGATTCAGAAAGCACCCCTCATGTTCTTCACACTCTTACATTAGACATTTCACAGGAGCCGGCGACCACCGACATTCTCCGCAACGTTACGCACACCACTATGTAAAATATGAGCTTATCATCGGAGCAAAAGCGCAACTCGTGATGAGGCAAAGAAAAACATAAACACGACCACAAAGAAAGATTAGACTGTAATAAAGCGTCGTCATATTCTCAACTTATTGTGTTTTGACAAACAAACAGCTCAATTTGATTTAGACCAAAAGTGAAAGTTGGACCAAAATCAATCGATGCACATCACGATTGTAAAATAGCAATCATGGTAGATCAGTCAAATTAGGTACTTTCAAAACAAGTAGCACTGCATGGGCAGCAGCATTTCTCACGTCAAAAGACACAAACGTGCTCAGAATGAGGAATGTGTTGGTTTCCAGTGAAGGCATCTCAATTGCTACGAGCTCGTGAAACTTGGGACACCCATGAAAAGGGTGATGAAATGATATACGCTAAGATAAATATACGCTTAATCAAATAACAACGGCAGTTCAGTCGTTTGCCGTTTTACATACGTGACTAGATAAAAGCCCTTCATTTTGGGGGGGAGTCTCCTCTGTTGACCACTTTCATAATCTCACAGGACTGGGAAGCCCAGGTTTGCAATTGCGGCATTGGCGACGGGGCTCACTTGCCCGACGACAGCGCGACGTAAGAGAGCGCCAGCACCCCATCCCTCACGAGAAACAGCGCTTCATCCGACAGCGCCGGTCCAACCGGCAGTGCGGTCGCCAACAACGCACACCCCTCGCACACCCCCTCCTCAATCATCTGCGAAGGCAGCGCACGCCTACGCGCTGATACACTGTGTGCGCAGGTTCGATCCGGCACACCTTTCTGCCACTGTTGTTTTGCGCCGGGGTGTATGATTTAGGGTTTTAGGGTTTTACCTTTAGCACCGCTTGTCCATCACCAGATAAGCTAGTGCCGAAAGGTGCCTCTTTTGAAGGCGCGAAGCTAGCCACCCCCGAGATCAGCACCTCCATGTATGACATCACCTACCACATATTGGGTCCTTTGGGCGTTAGTTCACGTCTCGCTGGTCCGGCCACGGAGACATATTTGGAAAACAATATGCTGTTTCGTAACAGCTAATTAGGGTTTGGGACTCACACGCCCGAGCACCGCAACAAAGTGGAGGTGTTGTTGCTCGATTATAGCAAGTCTATTGCAAAGCCTCAACTCGTCCAGCGAGGTGGAGGCGAGGAGGATAGGGGTGGGTGCCGCGGGCGAAGGACAATCGCCTAGCGTAGTCCAGGCAGCGCGAAGCGCCCAAAGCGCGGGCAAAGGCGGCGACGAGGATTGCCCTCCATCGCAGCTGCGTCGATAGCACAGCTCCGTCAGGCGAGCGTGGAGCTTCTCAGCCTGCATATACGAATCAGCTTATAATACCACTTATGTCACATAACTTTAAGAGAATAATTAGATGGCGGTTACTCAGGTGCAACTTCCGTGCTGGATCGGCAGCTGTGAGTGACAGCTGTCGTGGCAAAATAAAATATAAATATGAATTTTTGGACTTTTGGACAGGGTGCGTTGTTGATTTTAAATGATTAATGTGACTTACAGTCACGAGAGCACAACCAGGTACTCGCGCAAACTGTGCCGGTGGGGAACCTGTTTGGCATTGACGCTCGCTTGAATCATTTCAGAGACGTATATCATTGCAAAATATAGGAGTTTCAGGGCGTGCACAAGCGATATCTTGGCAATACCGTGGTGTAGCTAGGCGCGGCCCTTACGTCGCAGGTGGCAATGTCTCGCAACAGTTCCGCCTCTGACACGCCAGCAAGGCCTCCTTCCCCTGCCGAAACTATGGGCGCATTTGGATCCTCGACATAGCTGGTATCAGTGAGCTCCATGATCACGGGGGTACCTGTAATGGATTGGACTGTGCGGGGGGCATCCTCGTTTGGGGCCTTTCTCTGGTCTGCAGGAGTCTGCGACTGAGACCGTGTGACGGATGTGCGGATAGAGGCTCGAGTCAGGTGCTACGGGTACCTTTTAGGTACGTGTACTTCCATGTTTTGCATTTGAAAAGAATCAGTGGAAATGTGTCCGCTTACAGGTACCACCTGTACAGGTATCGGTACATGTACCTGTATTTCACGATGTGCTTTTTTTTCGCTACCAATATCCGGTACATGTACCCGTACAGGTTTCTTGAACTGGTACTCCACGGCCTGTGCTAGTCTATTTCGAATATAAGGATGTGATGTCCTTGCTCTTGCTCCTTGCTCCTTGCTCCTTACTCTTTTGTCCTCGCTACCACCGGATAGGATGGACAGGGAAATTCGTATCCTAATACCCTATTACTTTTTGAGACCTACATGGCAACAATCGGAGGGCTATATGAGGAAGCAGCCGGTCGAAAGCCGATAATGTAGTGGCCGTAAACGATTTCGGTTTCAATTTCAATACGGCGGTGTTGAGGGTAGATCAGACTTGCCACCTGCGATTCATCCGTACTCTAGTTAACTTGGTTGATTGATTCGAAAACTACTTTCAAGACTTCTATAAATGATTGAGTATTTTTTCAAGTGTCCATGTATACTATTCCACTTTGGGCGGGCAAATTATCGCAAGGGGAGAGGCACATACGCTTTAGGAGACTAGGAGTATATATTAGCCAAGGATAACATAGCCGTTCGGCATACTAGTTGTTTGTTTAACGAGTATTGTCTAGTAACATTACATTGCAAGACATTGCACATGTACTCGTTACTAATTTGATTGTTCTTTGCCATTGGAAGAACGTACTAGCGATTACGTCGCCATTGCTAAAACTCGATGACATTATTGTTCATCAATGTACTACCAACACCTCCCAGTGCGTACAATACGCACACCTAATCTAACATGATACACAACGCTCTCGTCCGACTTCCCGAGCCGGACGGGCTACCTCGCGAGTATGATGAGACCGTTACGAGAGCCATAATAACGCAAGGCGCGAGGAGCATGCAAGACCATGCGGGAGCTAGCTAGCCTAGACCTATTTAAGCCCAATGTAGTGGAGGGAAGTCACAGACATTGTTTAACGTTATCATTTTGATTGCATTCGGTTGTTATAACTCTAAACGGTAAACACCTTTAGCAATCTCTCCATATGCACTTCCACATGCAATGAAATTTGAAATTGAAATTCAACACTCCAATACCAGTAAAACCGGCTGGAGTCTCTGGGCCCCCCCTTATGCTAAGCCTAGCTGGACTTAGAAGCGTGAGGTAGACCGTTAACCACTAATCCCAACCGCTCTAATGGCAGTAACAGCCTAATAATTTTGTAATCAAGAAAAGAAGATCTAAAACTAAATCCACTTGTCGAGAAATGCAAAACTAAACTGCTGCTCGACCTTCACGATGCACGGCCCGCTCCCGCCGAACCGGGGTGTCGACCGGCCTAAACCGGTCGGCGTTCGGGGGGGACGACGGACGAGCCTAATCTAGCTCCCGCGTGACTTCGGTCTTGCCGAAGGTAGGAGGGGAAAGGCTGGCAAAAAACCCCTCCTCGCGCGGTCGCTCGTCGATCCCGCCGCTCCATCCCGTAAACCCCGCCCCAAGATCTTGCCGCGTCCACCGACGCGGCGGTCCTCCGTGTCGAGGTCCCCCATCACTCCGAGGACAGGTGGGGGGGACCGAGACACACAGACATAGAAAAAACTAGCGCTCCTGCCTCCGCGCCTGAATTTTCCCCGCTCATTTCCCCGGTTTTTTCTCTGTCTGGTACCCGGGTACCTGTCGGTTTTCCGGCATGTGGCCGTACCCTCCCCCCTCTGATCGCGCGTCCACCGAGCAGCCTTTTTTTTGAGCGGGGGCCTCCGCGCTCACCCGGGCCCACGCTCAAGGACCCCTAGGAGTATGAAGGTCTGTCGGGGTAGTGGGTGTCGAAGAGGGGGGGGGGGGGGGGGGGGGGGGGGGGGGCAGGTCACCGTAGCCGGATCCGGCGGGCCGCGGGCGCCCGGAATTAAACAAAACCCTCCGTGCCGGGTTTTCCGGCGGCGCCGACCCAAAGGGTCGTCGCCGCCAGATCGTGTCGCTCCTCCCGTCGCGACCGTCCTCCTTGCCGTCCCAGCTAACTCCTCCCCCCGGGAGATGACCCTAAACGACGTAGCGGCGCGCTAGTGAGCGCCCTACCCTGGTGCTGCTCCCCAACTAGCTCGACACCGGGTACGGACATTATTTTTGTATCCGAAAAAAGCCCTCCGTACACAGTTTTCCGGCGGCGGCTGATCCTGAGGATCGCCGCCGCCTCATATAGCCGCTCCTCCGTCTGCGACTAGCCACCGGCCTTTGCCATGTCTTGCCTCACCCCTCGGCAAGGTTCGACCGGCACATGGCTGGTCGACGGCTAGCGAGCGCCCTTTCCCGGCGCTGCTTCCCGGCTGGCCACCGCCAGCTCCAACACCCGCCTCCCACCGCTGATCCGGCCGTACCTTCCTCGCCATCAAACGCTGCCGTAGTACAGGCCCCACCCCTCAAAGGAAGGCTGTATCTAGGAGTATATGTACGCGAAAAAACATATCGGACGGGCCGAGCGGGAGATCTTGGCGCCGGTAGTGCACAGAAATTATTTTTTCAAAAGCCCTATGTACATGGCTTTCCCGACAGCTCCTGATCCCACGGATCGAGCTGTCGGCCCTCTTAGCCCCCTACCGTGCCATGCTTGGCACGGCTACGGGGTTTCCAGCGCCCATCACGGGGAGGTGAGGGGATGCCGACGGGCCTGCGAGCGCACCCCCCTCCGGGGCCGCCGCCGCTGCGCCGCCGGCGGGCGCCTTCCACATGCATTGACATGCATCAACAACATTGATTTGTGTCAAAAATAAGCTAGTCAATAAGGCAAATTTATTGAACCATGCAAACACAGTTAGTGTGGAAGATAACGTACGCAGACGTAGTTACAGTCACAGTCCCGCAAACGGAACAGTTAAGGCGACAACCAGCCTACAGGCGTGGTGTTGGGACAACAGAAGTGTGAGAGCTGTAGCCTAGCGACAGCTCTGTACCGAGTCAAACCGTTTATCGGTATGTCCGATCTAGACATGTACTAATCATATCTAGAATAGCTTACAGTAGCTATCTGCAACTAATACGTATGCGGTATTACTTACAACACTCCCCCTGCAGGTAGCTATGGGATGAAGCGTTGCGTTGGGTCTTGTCCTCCAAGGATCGCACTTCGGCGTCTTGCCAGTGCAGGACCTGGGAGGAGTTTGGTGAGCATGTCACCGTCGGCAAAGCCTGTGAGTTGGAGGCTGTGGTCCAGGCCCCCCCCCAACGTCAGGCGCATGTGGATGGTGCCATGAAGGGAGCGGAGGGCCTTTTGCAGAGCGCGCCAATGTGCCTCCGTGGGTGAGGCATGGGCGGAGCCAAGGATGCGCAAGACCGTGGAGACAGCGGGGCGCGTGCAGACGGGGGCATAGTGGGGGCTGCCCAAGAGACTGGGGTGGACGTCTGGGTCAAAGTCGGGGGTTGCGTGTGTCGGTCGCCCGATGACTATGGGGTCAACGGTTGGGCGACGACGGCCACCGGGGGTGTGGTCGCCACGCTGGGCTGGGGAAGAATGATGTCCATGGAAGGGAAGAAGAGGTGGGACACCGGGAAAGGGAGAGCGGCCGGCCATGGGAGGCGGCGGGGCGTACGAATGCGGGTGCTCACGGGAGGGGGGGACGCCGTGAGAGGGCGTCTCCGGGATGAGAGGTATGGGGTGGTGAGGGGCATATCCAACGGGGGGGTAGGGAGGGGGTGGCGGGAGTTGTTCAACTGCGATGTCGTGTAGGGCAGAATCAGCGGGGGGGTATTGGGGGGGTGGTTGCAAGTGTTCACCTACGAGTTCGGGACGCGAGAGCTCGCGGTGCGCATCGGGACGGCGTTGTGCGACGGCGGTGTCGCCAACAGGGGCTGCAGCGGTAGCAGCAGACAAGGCTGAATGTGCGTCCTGTGGGGCGGAGCCAAGCTGGGGATGCACAAGCAGGGGGAGGGTGTGGCCGTCGTGGCTGTTCCGGACGGGTTTGAGGTGAGCATCGTGGCGGCGCTGAGCTACAGGGGGGTGCGGATTAGCACCCGCAGCAGCAACAGCACCCTCGGCCGACTGCGAGTCGAAACGAGCTGTCAAGCGCGCCACTTGCGCAACGAGCAGCGCGAGAGTATCCGGGGGGTGTTCGAGGGGGAGGGTGTGCACGTGGTGGCCGTCCGGAAAGTGTGCGAGGTGAGCATCGTGGCGGCGCTGAGCGACAGGGGGGTGCGATATAGCAGCCGCAGCAGGAAGAGCAGCAATGGCGGCCGACCGCGAGTCGAGATACGCGTCAAGGCGCGTCAGTTGCACACGGAGGAGCTCGAGGACACCCTGGGTAGTATCGACAGTGCTCTGCAGGTGGAGGGTGTGGCCGTCGTGGCTGTCCCGGACGGGTTCGATGTGAGCAGCGTGGCGGCGCTGAGCTACAGGGGGGTGCGGATTAGCACCCGCAGCAGCAACAGCACCCTCGGCCGACTGCGAGTCGAGACGAGCTTTTAAGTGCGCCACTTGCGCAACGAGCAGTGCGAGAGTGTCCGGGGGGTGATCGACAGTGCTCTGCTGAGAGCCTGGGTCAGGGGAACCAACAGGTGAAACAGGCGGGTTTTTCTGCGCCATTTCGACAGAGGGCGAAAAAGAAAGAGCTGGATAGAAAACAGGCAGCGGTAAAAACCGCTAGCCGGACTCGTGCCTAACAGCGGTATGCAAAGAGACGGCCTGATGCCCGCCGACCCCTCGGCCTGTAGCCCCGGGGTGTCTCAGAGCACCTTTTCTGTATCCTCCACCCAGTGTGGGGCACAAGTCGAGGCCAAGGCCAGGACAGGTGGAGCGCTGCGCTGGTGGCTGATTCGCTAGGCGAGGATAAAAAATAAAAATAAAAAAGGTAAGCTACGGCTGGCGTGCAACCTGTGGATGCGTATTCACCCGACAGTGCACCCCCCCGTTCTCCAGCTTGGACCTGTGTGCACCCTGTCCACACACGACGAGTGCGTCGGTGTGGGTGGCTGGCTATCTCCGTCGGGTGGCTGACTTAAGAGGGGTGGTGGCGGGTTTTAAAATCGCAGTTTATACTGGCGATACCGCCGACTACAGGTTGAAAGTACTAGGAGTCTAAGGAAACTTGCCTTCTGCGGGAGAGCTGTCGATCGCAGCTCGCCGAACCAGGTTGTCGCGCGTGAGTGACGTGAGGCGGGGGCCCATAACCTATTGAACCATGCAAACACAGTTAGTGTGGAAGATAACGTACGCAAACGTAGTTACAGTCACAGTCCCGCAAACGGAACAGTTAAGGCGACAACCAGCCTACATGCGTGGTGTCGGGACAACAGAAGTGTGAGAGCTGTAGCCTAGCGACAGCTCTGTACCGAGTCAAACAGTTTATCGGTATGTCCGATCTAGACATGTACTGCACGGCCCGCTCCCACCGAACCGGGGTGTCGACCGGCCTACGCCGGTCGGCGTTCAGGAGGGACGACGGGCCAGCCTAATCTAGCTCCCGTGTGACTTCGGTCTTGCCAAAGATAGGCGGGGAAAGGCTGGCAAAAAACCCCTCCTCACGCGGTCGCTCGTCGATCTCGCCGTCGCATCCCGCAAACCCCGTCCCAAGGTCGTAGCCGCGTCCTCCGACGCGACGGTCCTCCTTGTCGAGGTCCCCCGTCACCTCGAGGGCGGGTGGGGGGGACCGAGACACACAGACACAGGAAAAATGGGCGCTCTTGCCTCCGCGCCTGAACTTTCCCCGCTCATTTCCTCGGTTTTTCTCTGTCTGGTACCCAGGTACCTGTCGGATAGTCCGGCATGTGGCCGTACCCTCCCCCCTCTGATCACGTGTCCACCGAGCAGCCTCTTTTGAGCGCGGGCCTCCGCGCTCGCCCGGGCCCACACTCTCTGTCTATAGGTATGTCGGGGTCTGGTCCATGGTCTGCCCAAGCTAACTCCTCCCCCCGGGAGATGAAGCTTGTCGACATAGCGGCGCGCTAGTGAGCGCCCTACCATGGTGCTGCTCCCCAACTAGCTCGACGCCGGGTACGGACATTAGTTTAATTTCCGAAAAAGCCCTCCGTACACAGCTTTCCGGCGGCGGCTGATCCTTAGGATCGCCGCCGCCTCACATAGCCGCTCCTCCGTCTGCGACAGGCCACCGGCCCGTGCCATGTCTTACCTCACCCCCCGGGAAGATTCAACTGGCACATGGCTGGTCGACGGCTAGCGAGCGCCCTTTCCTGGCGCTGCTTCCCGGCTGGCCACCACAAGCTCTGACACCCGCCTCCCATCGTTGATCCGGCCGTACCCTCTTCGCCATCAAACGCTTCTGTAGTACATGCCCCACCCTTGGAAGTAGGACTGTATTTCAGGAGTATTAGGCCGCGAAAAAACATATCGGACGGGCCGAGCGGGAGATCTTGGCGCCGGTCTTGCACAGAAATTATTTTTTCAAAAGCCCTCTATACATGGCTTTCCCGACAGCTGCTGATCATACGGATCGAGCTGTCGGCCCTCTTAGCCCTCTACCGTGCCAGGCCTAGCACGGCTACGTGGATTTCAGCGCCCAACTCGGGGAGGTGAGGGGATGCCGACGGGCCTGCGAGCGCACCCCCCTCCGGGGCCGCCGCCGGCGGGCGCCGTGCATGGGTACTTAGTGGGAAGAAGGCCTTTTAGCGACATCCATTATTTTCATACGCGGTCGGTTAAGTGTGCGGCCTATTGTGCCGAAGGTCTCGGGTTCGATAACCTTGAAAGGCATAGCTTTGGTACATGGGCGAACCACGGTGTAAGATTAGACCCAACTTCTACATTTGGGTGGTTGTCTCACCAAGCGTACAATTAATCAACTATAATTTTCCATCCCCTTTCACTCTCTCTCTCTCTCTCTCTCTCTCTCTCTCTCTCTCTCTCTCTCTCTCTCTCTCTCTCTCTCTCTCTCTCTCTCTCTCTCTCTCTCTCTCTCTCTCTCTCTCTCTCTCTCTCTCTCTCTCTCTCTCTCTCTCTCTCTCTCTCTCTCTCCCTCTCTCTCTCTCTCTTCTCTCTCTCTCTCTCTCTCTCTCTCTCTCTCTCTCTCTCTCTCTCTCTCTCTCCTCTCTCTCTCTCTCTCTCTCTCTCTCTCTCTCTCTCTCTCTCTCTCTCTCTCTCTCTCTCTCTCTCTCTCTCTCTCTCTCTCTATCTATTTATCTATCCGTGACGAGTACAGTCCTGCAAGAGTACATTGCATGACATTGTACATGTACTCGTTACTAAATCAAATTCGTGCTTTTCCAACGGACGGACGTACAAACGTGGGTACGTCGCTACTGCAATATTCATTAGGGTGCTGATGCTACAGTACGACCAGTACCTCCCGGTACGTACATATACGCACAGTTAAGCTAACTAGCCAGAAGACGCGCCTAAGCGAGTTCTCCGAAGCAGAAGGAGCCGCGTCGTGAAACCCAATGCTAGGCAAGCCGCGTCTCGGAACAGATGACGACGGTTAGACAGCCCTAACGCATGACACGTAAGCGCAGCAAGCAGGCGTAAGCTATCTGGGCAGAAACCTATTTAAGCCCAGTGCAGTAGAGGGAGGTGACAGAACCATGTAACATTTCCATTGTTCACTTACAAACATATACTGCTTAAGTAGAGCAGTGAGACATCTTCTCAGCATCTCTCGACAACATCATTTTGCCATCTTGCAGCAACAGAACTACACAGGTTAGAACTGATTTGTGCTAGCGTTTAGCTTGAGGAGGCTAACCGCCACACTGGTTTCGGAGCTCTTTGGTCGACGCACGTTTTCGCTATCTCTTGATTCGCTCGACGTTGCTTGACTGACTCGACATGGCTTCTGTTGGACCTGGACGTTACGTGGTAGTCGTAATTCATGTTGGAGGGACTAAATTGTCGAACGTGAAGCTTGTGTTACAACGCTAGTCTCGTAACGGTAAAATTTGGTTCCCGGCTGGCTCTGTTGGAGCTAGTGAAGAGCATGTTGATGCTGCCGTTCGTGAGTTACACGAGGAAACCGGCCTTTGTTAGCACTAGCATCCCGTTGCCTAGTGCTTATGTACAAGGTAGCTATTTGTCATCCTAGTACTTAGTGTTATGCTCTTAGCGGTACTCCATTTTCTATTAGTGGCAGTCGGCCGGCCCTTGCCGGTGCCTTCGCCGGCCGCCATCTCTCTCTTCCCACTTCTCTAGTCACCCAAGCCGGCCCCCCTGTGGGGCCGGCACGACCTCCGTGTAACTATCCGTTCCCAACTCTAATAGGTTATGGGCCCTCCACCAAGTTACACTAGAGAAGAGCGTGTGTAAAGCGCTCGGCGCCACGCTAGTCCTACCTACTCCCACGTAAAAAAGAGTAGAGCGTGTGTAAAGCGCTCGGCGCCACGCTAGTAATTCATCGTCCCACCGACCCCACGCTTCGCCTTCGAGCTGGTTGTCCGCGACTGTCCTACCATCTCCCACGTAAAAAGGAGAAGAGCGTGTGTAAAGCGCCCGGCGCCACGTTCGCCCCACCCAGCTTTCTGTCTCACCTAGCCTTCAGCCTACCGATGCTCTCGACCTGATCTGGTTTTTCAGACCGACCCGCGAAAAATTCGGCCCGTGCGTACTTTGATTAGTACTGTTTTTGTTTTTTCCCGAGGTAATGCCGCAACGCTCAGCTTACTTAGCGAGGAGCTTAACTTTCCCACGGCGAAAAGGGGGAGTCAACAAGAGCGCCCGTCTATGTTTTTTGCGTGCCTACACGCTCCTAACGGCCTTGTTGGCTGTGCTTCTTCCTCGCCGGTCGCTCTCATGCGTCGGCTGATTCCCCCGTGGACAGTTTTTCCCGCTACATGTGAGAATAGTACATTACGCAGTACATTTGGAACTGCTTCATATCGGCAACTCGCCGGTAGCGGCACGTTCTTGTGAGCGCATGTCGCTACACCTACCCGGCCGGAGACACACGCTACAAGCACTACACCTTCGACCAAGATGGCACCTTCCTCGACGCAAGCTAGGACGACGTCAAGACCTCGACTACCTTAAGGGGGGGTGTTAGCACTAGCATCCCGTTGCCTAGTGCTTATGTACAAGGTAGCTATTTGTCATCCTAGTACTTAGTGTTATGCTCTTAGCGGTACTCTATTTTCTATTAGTGGCAGTCGGCCGGCCCTTGCCGGTGCCTTCGCCGGCCGCCATCTCTCTCTTCCCATTTCTCTAGTCACCCAAGCCGGCCCCCCTGTGGGGCCGGCACGACCTCCGTGTAACTATCCGTTCCCAACTCTAACAGCCTTACTTTGACACCGGATGATTTGACGCTGTTGAGTGACGCACCTGTTCGAGTTGCGTTACATGAAGGACAACAGCTTGTTTACGTGTACTCGGCTTCTGTTCCCGTTCCGTTCACAACGAGTCACTTACGTACTCCTGCTCAACTCGAGCAGGCTATTACTGCCTAGTCTACGATTAATCCGGATGGTTCTTACGTCGTTCCGGAAACGATTGACATTGGTGGTCTGAATCTTACGCCCGCTCATACGGGGTTACTTCCTGCTGTGAAACATAAGAGCGAGTTACTTCACTTCGGTTACGTGACTCAATGGGAGACTTTTCGTCGTGCAGTCTATACACATCAACCACTCGTTCATGACGACACGACTATTCCAAGACATTTCTTCATGTACTCCCGGTTTACGTCGGTCGACTCTGGTCCTTTCTGGCTACTGATTCGTGGACACATTAATCAGCTTTGTGGTGAAACGCCGACGGATTTACGTGTGGGACTGCCGATGCCTACACGGAACCTGGCTGGACTACCTGTGACCCTTACGGAGACGCAGCGTAAGGCTGCGATTAACTCCCCGTTTCAGTGTGGTAACAACGCTCATGAGTTGGAAGATTGGCTTGAAGCGCAACCTCGGCGCTTTCTATTGCTCGGTATTACGGCTGATTCGTACGACTCGGTTATCTGGGTTACGTCACAGTTCTCATGACATCTGAATGGGTGGTGGCTGAACCGTAAAACCCAAGTTGCTATTCCGTCTACCTATGACCTGCTTGTCGCGGAGTTACGCAAGATGATGAGATTAACGCTTTGCTCAACCTTACGCAGAGCAACGTGATGAGTTACGCCGTCTACATCAAGCAATACAACGACTTTTTACGTCGATCACGTCAAAACCTGACAGCTGATGTGCAGTGCGTACGCTTCATTAGCGGCCTGGCAAACTCGACGTTGAAGACTCAGGCGAAGTCACACCGAGCTCAGAAGGGTTACAACGTCACTCTGGTGGAGCTACAGAATTTCCTAAATTACGTCGTAACGGATTCACCGGAACTCGGTAGCATGCGGTCTTCAGCTGGCCCGTCTGCTCAACCCACAAGGAAGCGCAACTCTGACGACCCTCTCGTCGGAGCCTCTAAGATCTGGAAGCGCAATGGTGGTGGCCGTGGTCGAGGCCATGGACGTGGAGGCAATCAAGGTGGTGGTCGAGGTCAACCATCTTCAAACACTGGCCGTATTGACTTCAATGTAATCGCAAATGGAATGACATCCGAGGAGCGCAAGAGGCACATGGAGGAGGGACTCTCCTTCAAGTGCCACAAGAAGGGACACCGCTTGTTCCAGTGCCCTTAACTTAAGGGCAAGGCACCTATGGAGGCACCGCAAGCTAAGAAGCAATGATGGTGGCAAGGCTGTTCTACCAGCGAACTGGAGCAGCCGGCTACATCTATTGTTCGTTCGGAGACATTGTTAGCGACAGAGGTCGTCGACACGCCTACGGCATCTCCATCGACTACAGTTGCGACACCTGCAACTTTAGTAGCACGTCGTCGTCGTCAAAAACAGCAGAGACAAAGTCGTAAATCTGTAACCAGACGTTCAATCGATTGGAAACTGGTTGACTCTGTCTTTGACCCTCTGCATGCACGATTCAACTTCACATTGGAGGGATGTGCTGATGATGAAGGTCTAAACTCGCACGGTGACTTACCTCACTGTTCGCCGAGTGACTCGATTCTTGAGAGGGACTTGACAGGAGAACGGGTGTTCATAAATCCACCCTGGGAGTGAGCTGAGCAGATTGCACAACATTTTGAGGATTGTCGTCGAACATCTCCGACATCTACGATGGCTGTATTTGTACTACCGAAATGGGCGAAATTTTCTCGAGTGACTAAGCACTGGAAACTCTACCAAGAATTCCCACCGCGGACACAGCTTTTACTCGCCAGTCACTTGAGAACCCAGCGCAAGAGGAGGTGGTTGCTCCAGCTCCTTGGCCTGTGCAGTTGTGGTTAGTCGAAGCAGATTGTGCGTTTTACGACTCGACAACATCTACAACATCTGACCAACACCCCTCGGTACATGTACCTCCTGGCGACGCGGAGCAGTTCATCGCTACGCTGCGACAATTTTCTTCGCCAGCTACAGTCCTGCTGACTGACCTCACGGAAGCTCGTCCGTTAATTCGAACTGAGCTGACTGTGAAAACTCATGATGGCGGACACCGAATTTCTGGATTAGTGGACTGCGCTGCGACGCTCGATTTCGTATCTGAGGACTTCGTACGACGCTTTGCTTTACATACTCGGAAGTCTGCGACTAAGACCCCAGTTCGTCTCGCTAACGGACAGCGAGTGACTTCTTCGACAGTCTGTGATGTTACTTTTGAGCTGGCTCGACACGAATTTCACCGGACTTTTTACGTCTTACGTGATTTACGTGCCGCTGATTTAATCCTGGGTTAACCATGGCTTGATGACGAACATGCCTCTTTACAATTTGGTTCAACCCGAGTTTTTACTCTAATGGCACAATAGTGGAGACTACACTCGAGGAACGACGCCCTGAATGTTTGCTGCTGTCATCTACTAAAGTTCAGAAACTCATGCGCAAGACGCGCCGCAGCAGGGGACGTCATGCTGAATTTTACGTCATTGAACTTACGTCAGCCGTTGACCAACCAGCCGACTTTCACACTGGAGAGGAGCTAACTGCAGAACAACGTGACAACTTCCGGTCGTTACTCTACGATGACTTCCCGGAGTTACTGCAACCTGTTGACTCTCCACTTGTAAGCCGACAATGGGATCATCCCATTGAAACACCTGGCCCGATGTGACGCCAACGGCTGAACAGATTGTCACCTGCAGGGCGCGCTGAGCTCAATCGTCAGCTCAAAGACGCAGTGGGGGCTGGACTGATTCGTCTCAGCTATAGTGAGTTCGGCTCGCCAATTCTTTTTGTGCGAAAAGCTGATGGCTCACTACGTCTGTGCATTGACTACCGCGGCCTTAATGAGGTTACGCGTAAAGATGCTTACCCACTTCCGCGTGTGGACGACACGCTCGACGAACTTAAGGACGCGACCTTTAACACCGACCTCGACCTCGCCTTTGGCTTCTAGCAAGTTCGAGTGCGTGATTATGACATCCACAAGACGGCATTTCAGACCCCCGATGGCTTAATGGAATGGGTCGCCATGCCGTTTGGACTGTGCAATGCACCAGCTACATTTCAGCGGATGATGAATGACTTACTTCGCGACTTTTTACATAAGTTCGTTACTGTCTACCTCGATGACGTTTGTCTCTACAGTCGAACTCTTGAGGAACATCTTGAACACCTACGTCTCGTTTTACAACGATTCAAGGAGGAGGGCTTGAAATTACGCCTTAAGAAATGCTTCTTCGGCCTGCAAGAGATGGAGTACCTGGGCTATACTGTGTCAGCTGGTAAAAATTCGGTTTCCACAAAGAAAATCGAGGCCGTTGCAGACTGGCCAGTGCCCAAGACGCAGAAGGAGGTTCGCAGTTTCGTACAGTTCTCCAACTTCTATGCCATATTTATTCATCACTTCAGCGACCTTACGGCTCCATTGACGGACTTACTGCGGAAGTCCCAACCACAGAAGGTTACGCTGACGCCTGCCTGTTTGGAAGCCTTTGAGACTCTCAAGTTACGGCTCATTTCCGCGCCATGCTTGATCCTTCATGAGGTCGGCTCGGACGCGACGTTCACCGTGGCTACAGATGCTTCAACATTGGGGATTGCAGCAGTCCTGTTGCAATACCAAGGAGGAGGTCTTCAACCAGTCTCTTACTTGGCGCGTAAGCTGAATCCAGTTGAGCGTGGTAACACTTACTCTGCGTACGACTTAGAAGCTTTGGCCGTATGCGAAGCTGTCAAGCATTGGAGGCGCTATCTTGAAGGATGCTCTAAGTTCCTTGTCGTAACAGACCACGACACACTGCGACATCTGCTCAGGCAACCGAACAACATGATGAACAAGCGGCAAGCAAGATACCTGCGGGATTTGCAACCGTTTGTGGGCTCGATGACACTTGCATATCGCAAAGGAGCTCTGGACGAAGCTGACCCGTTAAGTCGGCGTCCAGACTTCGTACCTCATGCCATATTTCCATTATTTTGGGATGGCGAGGTTCCGTCAGATCGAGAATTACGACGGAAGTCCTAGCTGCTATTTGAAGACGCACAGTTAAACTTGCTGACTGTTAACGCGTTGCAGCTGAGCCTCGAGTTCGTTGATCTCATTCGCGAGGGGTACTCCCAAGACTCGTTTTATGGGGACGAGGGTGAGTGGACGAAAGACAGCCGGATTGAAGCCAAAGATGGATATTTTTGGCGCCTCGATCGCCTCTGTATTCCACAAAACTCTGAGCTCCGACTGAGATTGATCACAGAGCTGCACGAAAGTTCGTCAGCTGGTCACAAAGGAGGTGCTAGCACTCTTGCTAAAGCACTCGACAGATTCTGGTGGAAACGAATTCGCCAAGATGTGAAAGATTTTTGTGAGCGTTGCGTCGTATGTTGACGAGCAAAGATTCGACCGCAGATGGCTGCGACTCTTTACCCACTGCCTGTTCCACGCAGACCGTGGCATACTGTTGGTCTTGACTACTTGGCACACTTACCTGAGAGCAATAGCTTTAACAGTGTGCTGATTGTAGTAGACCATCTAACTCGAATGGCCCATTTTCTGCCGTGTACATAGACTGTTACCGCCGAAGAAACTGCAACTTTGTTTTTACAGGGAGTCTACCGTTTACATGGACTACCCCGTGTGCTGGTCAGTGATCGCGACCCCAAATTCGTCAGTGCCTTCTGGCAGACTCTTTGGCGACGCCTCGGAACGCGCCTGAACATGTCTTCTAGTCGACATCAAGAAACCGACGGACTGACAGAGTGCGTGAACAACACGTTTCAGCAGCTTTTTCGTTGCTTCTGTTGCTATGACAACTCTGATTGGACGACGCTACTACCACAAGTGGAATTCGCGTATAACGCCTCGCGTGCACTCGGAATTGAGCACACACCGTTCGAGGCTAATTTTGGATTCTCTCATGAGGAGCCTCTTGACCTGCTGTTCAGCATGCGACCATCAATTCCAGTTTCGCAAGACGCAGCAAAACGGTTAAGATTGTTACATGAAGTACATACCATGGTACGCTCAGTGTTAAAGTTACACAAAGACGAGATGCAAGCGCGCACAGAACCGTCTACAACGCCACACTTCACTAAGGGAGACAAGGTGCCAATCGTCAGAACAAACCTTTTTCTACGTGGACAACAGAACCGGAAACTCAGAGACAGACAGCTTGGCCCTTTTACAATGGAGGAGCGAATTGGAAAACACAATTACAGATTGAAACTTCCAGCGACAGTACGCTTACATCATGTGTTCCATGTCAAAAATTTACGACCCTGCTCTACCGCTTCGCTACGACCAGCTGTCCCGGTAACTGTTCATGAAGGAGACGACGAGGAGTTTGATGTCTCGCACATCTCTGCTGTGTGCATCAAGTCGCTACCTGGACGACGAGGCAGATATCTACTCTTCATGACACACTTCAGCGATGATGACATTCCGCCTGTCTGGCACCGGTTGAACGAAGTACACCGGACAACGGCGTTACAAGATTTCTTGGAGACGCCCCAATGGCAAAAGTTTTCCAAGACTCATGCGTACATTGACTTCATGCACGCTTATCCAGCGCGCAATCATGAGTCCGAGTAACTGCTTCAGTAAAGGAGGTTAGACCACGGAGGTCTGCCTCGCGGCGGCCTCATTGATCTGTCAAGAGGGGGAGGGTGCGAGTATGACGAGTACAGTCCTGCAATAGTACATTGCAGGACATTGTACAAGTACTCGTTACTAAATCAAATTCGTGCTTTTCCAACGGACGGACGTACAAACGTGGGTACGTCGCTACTGCAATATTCATTAGGGTGCTGATGCTACAGTACGACCAGTACCTCCCGGTACGTACATATACGCACAGTTAATCTAACTAGCCAGAAGACGCGCCTAAGCGAGTTCTCCGAAGCATGAGGAGCCGCGTCGTGAAACCCAATGCTAGGCAAGCCGCGTCTCGGAACAGATGACGACGGTTAGACAGCCCTAACGCCTGACACGTAAGCGCAGCAAGCAGGCGTAAGCTATCTGGGCAAAAACCTATTTAAGCCCAGTGCAGTAGAGGGAGGTGACATAACCATGTAAGAATTCCATTGTTCACTTACAAACATATACTGCTTAAGTACAGCAATGAGACATCTTCTCAGCATCTCTCGACAACATCATTTTGCCATCTTGCAACAACAGAACTACACAGGTTAGAACTGATTTGTGCTAGCGTTTAGCTTGAGGAGGCTAACCGCCACATATCTATCTTACTCCCTCTCTCTCTCTTTATCTATCTATCTCACTCCCTCTCTATTTTCTCTCTCTCTCTCTCTCCCTCCCTCCCTCTCTCACTCTCTCTCTCCCTCTCACTCTCCCTCTCTCTCCCTCTCTTTCTTTCTCTCCCTCTCTCTCCCTCTCTTTCTCTCTCTCTCCCTCTCTCTCTCCCTCCCTCTCTCTCTCTCTCTCTCTCTCTCTCTCTCTCTCTCTCTCTCTCTCTCTCTCTCTCTCTCTCTCTCCCTCTCTCTCTCTCTCTCTCTCTCTCTCTCCCTCCCCCCCCCTCTCTCTCTCTCTCTCTCTCTCTCTCTCTCTCTCTCTCTCTCTCTCTCCTCCCTCCCTCTCTCTCTCTCTCTCTCTCTCTCTCTCTCTCTCTCTCTCTCTCTCTCTTGCGATTATTGCCACGACATGTTCAATATCCGCAAGTTGGGGCACTAAAGGACAATGGAAACGATCGCCACTAGGTGCTCGCCCCACGCGGGCTATGAATAGGACGCCCGCGGCTAGCCTTTCTAGTGAAGAAGGCTGTGGCAGCGGAAAGCAACAATCCGCAAGAGAAGCCGCATGTGATATATATCGGCGCAAAATTTGATCTTGATGATTGTTAATATCAACAAATTATAGACATATATTTTATCTATACTGAGATTAGTTAAGCAGCAATACCCAAGCGAAAATTGATTGATTTATAGTCGTACGTAGATTAATTCCGGAGAAGTGTAAGTGGCATCAGATCGGTGTGGGTGGCGGAGAGTAAATGTCACTGTTTTGACTTATTGCAACCGCTACTACAGAACGTAGGTTCATGCTAACGTTGATGTTTTGCGTATGGTCTATAAAAACCGTGTATACGCATGGCTTCGCCTTTATGTGATTAAGCGTGCACAGTTGTTGTATTCATCGTTGCCTAAAATAATGCGCGCATCAAGAAACCACGAAACTCATACTAGCTGTTGACTATTAGTTGGCAATTACGACAACATGAAATGGATTTACCAACTCGCAACTATATCGATATGTGGCTACACCCACGCATGCACTACCCCGGCGTGGGACCGTATGCTGCACCCGCGTAGACGCACACAACCAATCCGAGACCGAACGTAATCCTTACTAAATATTCAGCACCAATATATGTTGTAATTTTGTTTATATGATAATCGGTATTCTCTATTTGTATTTTGGATATATAGATGTAGTTGCCTGTGAGCTGAAATATCAAATATACAACACAGAACAACTATCTTCATAGTCATTCAAAGTCGGTTGATTGGCATATTCGCCGTTTTCCCGGAACTGTTGTTTCTTTTGCACCTTGTTATATTAATATATACAGTCGTTAACTTGTTTATCGAATTGTTTTATTAAAAAAAGAGAAAGTACGAGGAGAAGATATTTGTCGAGCTTGCACATACATTATGGTTAACAGTTGTTTTAGTGTCGGTTCGTATCCCATATTTCAATCGCAGGTATTTGGTCGTTGCCGGCTGGAATGATCATCATTGCGCGTTAAACTACCGTACCCGTACAAACTCACGTTTGCCGCAGTCGAAAACAGCAGCGCAGTCAGCATGGTATGTAAATGCAGGTACAGATACATGTACCTTTATGGCAGAGATACTGTTATTTTATAATGATGACATGAAAGGGTGCGAGTCAATGCAACGTACAAGTACACTTAAATATCCCGAGCATGTTCACACCGACCTTTAAACAATATGGATAGAAATTCAAACGAATTCAGGTAGCCACACCTTTCCTTAATCCTCGAAGAAAAAATCCGAAGCAGCACGGCTCTGCTGTTGCATATAAGGTACGGTATAGGTACGGGTACGGCGCTATAAGTTCGGTTGGCAAAGTGATTTCCCATCATTTCAAGTCAAATTTAACCGCTCTTACACAAAGGTTTTGCCATCCAAATGCAAACCGCATGCAAGGATGATTGGCAGCTCAAATACGGAGTAGATACATGTAAAGATGTGTAGGTGCGCTGTTTCTCACCTTGGATTGTGTCGCATGACGATGAGCATGCCACCGGCACGAGTTCGATGATTGTGTCGGAGGGCTTTCATTGCACATGTTATCCATTGAGTCTGCCAATGACTTGATATAAGGCAATTGGCTTCTTTGCGTAGTCGGCTCAACCCTGCAATAGTCAATGAGTGTATGGCGCCATAAAAGAATTCGACCGTGTGCATTCTACAAGGCCATTGAAGGATACGGCATTTGATAATCCAAACGCCATGGTACCTACTACAAGTTGGTCACATGTCCCCCGGATATATACCCCGCACGCGTGGTGCATACTTCATTTTTCGCGCAACACTCAGGATTAAGTTGAATGCGATGCTCATGTTGTGGTTGAATTAGTTTGGAGCCCGCCGGTGGCGCAGTGGCGGCGGCCCCGGAGGGGTGTGCGCTCGAATGCCCGTCTGCACTCACCCCCACCTCCTCGTGTTGCGCGCTAGTAACCCTATTGTCGCAACCAACTTGCCGTTGGCTGGTTGCTTAGCAAAAGGGAAGTAGCCAGCCGACAACAATCTGATACGGAGTAGATACATGTCCGTCCGCACTCACCCCCACCTCCTCGTGTTGCGCGCTAATAACCCTATTGTCGCAACCAGCCTCCCGTCGGCTGCTGCTTGACATCATGTGAAGAAAATAACATTTTAACAGCTTTCCCTCTAAATCCCGAAGCGGTTGTTCCACTATAGGTTGATAGCAGATTTACGTACATTTTCGCGATTGAACGCTTTCCATTATGCTAAGAAGCCAGTCGACGGCCAGTCGACACCATTGCCGTACCGGGCCTAGCACGGTAGGGGTCTATGCGCAGTGAGCCTATAGCTACGATCCGCTGAATCAACACTTGTCGGGAAAGCCTTGTACGGAGGGCCTTTGAAAATGATTTATGTACGCTGCCATGGCCAAGATCTCTGCTCGCTCGGGCCGTCCAATATGTTCGACTGGATACTCTAAGATCTTGCCCCGATAAGGAGGTTGGGGGGCGGGGTAATTGTGCAATGTTTTTAGGCGATGAGGGTGCGGACGGATCAGCGGTGGGACGAGGGTGTGGGAGCTGGCAAGCGGACATCTGGGAAGCAACGCCCGGGTAGGGCGCTCGCTCGCTATCCATCGACTAGCAATGCGACTGTCGAGCAGCCCTAGGAGGTGAGGCACGATGTGGAGCATGCATGAGGACACTCACAGTCGGAGAAGCGACTCGGTTTGGCGGCGGCGATCTCTAGGATCAGCCACCGCCATGATTAGTAGGGTACGTAGGGTTGTTTGGAAAATAAATGGTGTCCGTACCCGGCGTCGAGATTGCCGCCTTGCCCTACCTCACGGATCCGGCTCAATATTTGCTCTGTCCTGATAAATGGTTGGGCAACGGATGGCCGTTGAACATCAACCGATCCAGTTTGCCAGTATTGTTGTGATTTAATTTCAATTTCAATCTGAGTAAGTTTATGAGGGTCGAGAAAGAAAGTAAGCCGCATGAGTATAGCGTCTCGCCAACCTTTAAAAACAACACCGAAGCATGTTCGGCAATTAGAAAAGCCAACGATGATACATATCATGGCAATGTGGGATAGTTATATAATGTGTCGATGGCCGGTGGATGCATGTCCACTATGTATAACACACACACACACACACACACACACACACACACACACACACACACACACTTTGCAACTAATGATAGATGTGCATTATATAAGGATTACTTATCATTTCTCATCATCGATCATCGAATCCTTGGTCTTGGCATAACGATGACGACTGCTGCACGTGCAAAAAACTTTGAAATAAAACGACGGAGTAAATCCATTAACCCCCCCCCATCCACGCGTGGCATCGAATAGCGATATCGATAGCACCGGGTGAAGACGCTTCATCGGACCAAATTTGCTGCCTCTGCCTGTAGTGCTAACAGTACTTTGCATTTAAAACATTAACTATCCAAATAACAACCCGACAGCGACGAGTGAATATCATCAGAATAATTTTCGAAAAATCTACAACTGCAATGATATAGCGATAGTAATTGCTATCGCTGATTCGTGATGATTCTGGATCAGTAGCACTGGTCGCATCAAACATATTTCTTCTGTGAGACTATGCGGGTTGCCACTCGTAAATTTCAGCACGTAGCGATGATAGGTGTTATTTCCCCAAACACTCAGCCTTTCCAAGACGCGAACTCGTGTCGATGCCGCCAACAGCGAAAATACGAGAGCGTGCAGGGACGGGACCACGCCGGCTTTAGTTCGGCTACTGAGGGAAGATGTCTACCTATCAAGAGTCCGGCTGCTGGTACGCAAGTCCCGCGAAGCCGCCTGGTTACCAGGAGGAAGCTTTTGGATGTGCAGTCGACGAGGACAAGTTTTCGTACCTCGCCGACACTAACGTGCGCCCGCCGGGATGTGTGCCGGATTCGCTGAAACTCGTCGACCGCTTCGGCGACGAAAATTCGCCCCTGCATTCCGCGGTACCGATGCTAGAAACGGGTCCCGACATTGGTACCGGTAGCAATCAGACGGCAGCACCTCTTGCTTTCTGCTCGTCGCTGAAGGGAGTCGGCGTATCACAGTTTGGGTGGTCATGGAGCGATGACGACGGCCCACAGTATCGCTTGTTGGACTATTTGCCAGAAAGTGAGCAGCCAGCTGGCGTCAGCCATAAATATCAATCTTCCCTAGCAGCCGGCCAGGCGCCTGAGCTGCAGAACAGTGGGGCTGATGGCCGTTGCTGCAATCAGGAGACATCCTCGAATTTTCTCGATTTTATTACTCATGAAAAGGCAACGCCCGCCGATATCAGCGGACTTATTTCGCCGCAAGATCAAACAATCGACAACATTCTCGGCAGATTTACAGTGCAGTACCCTGCTGCCTGCTGCGGTAGCGACGACGAGCTCACACAGCTCCTACTACCGCCATTGTCACTCCAAAATTTTGATGACTTTGAAGGACGCACGAATACTCCCGTCTCTGAGAACAGTAAGCTACCGCAGGGCGCCCCTTTTTACACGTCAACACCGGTGCCCACCCGGAGGAGCTTTCGTGAGGAGGCAGGAGGCAGGGACGGTGTTTTTTTTCCCTATCATGATGCGTGCTATTCGTTAGCAGAGAGTCCAGATGATCTCATGACCGTCGCTTGCACGACGCCATCCACGGGGAGCGGCAGCACACCCTGCAGTCCCGGTACGGGTTTTCCTGAAGAGCCGCGAACGCATCGCTCTCCGGTGAAGTTGAATCGTCACGATAAGCGCCGAGTTTTCACCGCGGAACACGACCTCCAGATTGAGAAGTTTTTCGTCTCTCGTCTCGTCAGGAAAGCAACCAGCCCACCACGCCTTTGCTTTTTGTACTGCTATGGGACGAGTCGTAAGGCATTGGAGATGTTTGCGTACCGGCGTTGGTGCTGACGGTTATGTGGGTCTCCCAAGTACAGGTTCGACAAGGAGGAGGGGCTGTGGTACTTGGAGGACTTAAAGCACTCGGGCATTACGGACATGGACTTCCAGCTGATCGCTGATAGTATCAATGCGGAGACCCCGCAGTACAGCAAGCCGCTGGACAAGAGAGGACTCAAAGGACGGTTGGCTATTGTCGCGCAGAAAACTGTGGCTGCCATGAATGCGACCGGCGGCGACGCCGACATCCAGGACGACCTCACGCCGGCTCAGAGGAACGAGGGCACAGTGCTCATCTTGCAGGCCATTCAGCAGCAACAAGCAGCCAAAACGGCAGCCGGCCAGACGACAGAGTCGACGCAACCCCAGACGATGCCCTGGAAGCAAGCGCAAGCGCTTGCGTGCAGAGGCTCGCCACTCACCATCACGAACAGAAACAAAAACAGCGCAAACGCCTCCAAGAAACGGCTGAGCAACAGAGCTTTGACGTCGCAGGGCATACTGAAGACTCAGGGCAGCAAGCCACTCATATTCGACGATGGGGTGCTTCAGGACGTCTGGATAATTCTGGACCGCAACCACCACGCCAGCCTCTACAAAAGCTATGCGGACAGGGCGATGAATGACAGCGGCGCCAAGTTCAGCAAGGACGCGCTAGTGGAGTACTTCCTGACGGAATATATGAGCGAGCTAGTGGAAATCACACGGCCGCACCCGGAGCAGCGCCAGATGTTGCATGAGATGATCGTCCTTGTGCAGACCTCACTGGGGCCCGACAGAGCGGTGCCTTGTCAACTTCATTACTGACGGCGTAGTTCACCCCCTGCCCCCGCTACGATCACGGAGCCGTCAATCCGCCACAGATCGCAAGGCAATGCTCTTTATCACAAATGCTCCTCGCTACCTAAGTCCCTTTCAAGGCAACGAATCGTGAGTAACAGTCTAGTTATCCGAGCTGCGAATCTGCAGCAAAGCCATTCAAAGACGAACCAGCAAGAGCACTCTTGCAAACATAAGAAAATAGGAATGATCTTTAAATTATATTTAATTGATATCATGTCGATATATTGTCGTGCCAAACAAAAAACGCAGTTAGCGGTCGTCCTGCTTCGTCGGATACCACGGATAGGTGAGGCATGCTACCAAAGGGGCTCACAGTGCGATCGCGGCTACTCTAAGCAGAGACCGCCATCGGCTTCAACACCTGAAAGCCCAACGCGATGCTGACGAACGTTGCGATGGCGTACCCAAATGTCCCAACAAGCAGAGCGGGCACCACAGAGCGGCGCCACCCCTTCGCAGCCGCCATCCCTGCGGCTGTCGTTGGCCCTGCATCGATCAGCCAACACGACGAACGGACAAGTCAGTTACCTTCGAGTAATGAAAGGCAGACTGTGTGATAGTAGCACAACCCTCGCCCCTCACCCTCGAGAGCGTATAAAACAGCGACGACACAAATGCATCAGAATTACAATTATGACACCACAGCCGACAGTGCTGCACCCAACAAGAGGCCAAGTTTACACCCATTCCACAGCAGCAGCATGTAATAGAGTTTTACCCCAAAAAATGATCAGAGGAAACACGCGAGCAACACCGGTTTTGGCTAATGACGAGTCTACAGACCCTTTCCCTATTTCTCTCGGTAGTTTTATGTATCCAAGGTCGATCGTATACTGAGCCAAAGCATTGGCAGTAGTAGTCGACACCATCGAAACGTGACGACCTCGGCGATAACCTAAATCGTTGATACAATCCAAGAGGGGATGGCACTTCAGCTACCCTTTCATATCGGCGGAGCTGTCGTCGCTGTCGAGTGGTAGCGATACAGGAAAGGCTTAGCGCTTCTGCGAGTGTGACTCCCTTTGCGCAACTACCAATAACCCGAAACCTTGTAACACCATATTCACGCGCGCTTTTAAATGATCGTATAAAACCAGTACTAACAGACTGAAAAGATACCAAAACTCGTTATTCATTCCTATTCTTGAGCGAGTGTGAATAAGCATCCACTCCGGCTGAGTATCTTGCAAGTCACGTTGACGAGCAGTCACGCATGGCTCGTGCGTACATATCAGTAAATCAGGCGAATCATTTTGAACCTCCACCTGGAATTCGCCGTGCGACGCGGGGGTATCTTACTATGAAGACATGTGCGAAAAAAAATGAAGGAACGCGTCCGCAATGCAAAGTGGTTGCGGTAGTGGTCCGAGGCAGCGGGAGCCCCACCGCCGACATTGGCATTGGAGGCCAGCAGCACGTCCCGCAGGTCGATTCGGAACGCTTTGCCCGCGAGAAGGATGAAGACGACATGGAGCCCAACTTGGAGCAGTGCGAAAATAAAGAGGGAAGGAGCCTGTGCATAGAAACGCATGTCAGCTAAATTCACAATACTACACCCCCCCCCCCCCCCCCCCCCCCCCCCCACACACACACACACACACACAAAAAACAGCATGCCTACGCACAGGCAAACAAAAGTTATCACACGCACACACACACACACATACACACACACACACACACACACACACACACACACACACACACACACACACGTTTCCACAACAATATAAACAGTGCATATTCGCGTAAGCCTGCAAGTATTGCCTTTGAAATACAGACACAGCCAAACAGGAAGGGGGGCTGTGACAGTATTTAGGGAAGCTGACGATAGATATTAATGTCAGAGTTGCTGAGAGACAGTAAGCCGACCAGAGCACCCGCCCAATATGCATTAGCAGTAGCACACCTTTCCAATGACGCTGCTAATATTCCCGTTCGCGCCTACGGTGGCGAAGAAGACCTGCGTTGAGATGACGTTCACAGCGAAAGTAAGCTTTGCGATGGAGACGGATCCGCCAGGAGGGGGATAGTGTCCAAAGCTATGAAGTAGGCGATGGAAGGCGATGTGCGTGTCAATGAGCTTGTGAGGGGGTTGAACCTGCATGATGAGGGCGGCCAGGCCCTCGCCGGAGGACACCAACGGCCGCAGGACGGTGGGAATGGCGGTCGCCAGGAGCACTGCCAGTAGAGTGATGATCCTGCGACCCACGCAAAAACAATGCCACACAAATATATGAATAATGTTGACGCAGGAAAAGCTGCACGCCGCAGCAGCCAACGGTGAGGATGCGGATCTTTTTGAGGCAGGCAGGAGGTGCCATCCTAAGCAGCATTTGTGGCTTTTCCATGAGCCGGTATCCACTGAAACGAATGCTTTAACATAACACTGTTGCACTCAACGTACCAAACCATACCACATACAATCGGACGCATAGAAACTTGTAATCGAGCGACACAGTCTAACTAACTTCCTTTGTTACTGCTTAGATATATACGGAATAATGGAAAGAGGTGGAAAGCAAATGGTGGTGGCGGTGAGTGTGTGTGTGTGTGTGTGTGTGTGTGTGTGTGTGTGTGTGTGTGTGTGTCTGTCTCTGTGTGTGTGTGTGTGTCTGTAAAAGGTGAGTGCGTGAATGAGAGTGTCTGAGTGAAAGGATGCTTCCCTGCGTGTGTGAAAGTGGGTATGCGATTGTGAAAAAAGTGTACGTGCCTGTGTGCATCTGTAAGCAAGAATGTTTATGTGCGTGTGTGTGTGTGTGTGTGTGTGTGTGTGTGCGCGCGTAGTAAAGTGTGTGTTTGTGTAGAAATGAGTGTGTGCGTGTGTGTGTGTGTGTGTGTGTGAAAATTGGGTGCGTGTGTGACTGTGTGTGTGTCTGTGTGCAACAATGATTATGTGTGTGTGCGTGTGTGAGACTATGTGTGTGTGCGTGGGAAAGTGTAAGTGTATGTGTGTGTGTGTGTGTGTATGTGAAAGTGAGTGTGGATGTGTATTTTTGGGGGTGTGTGGAAAGTGTGTGTGTGCGTGTGTGTGCGTGTGTGTGCAAAGTGTGTGCAAAGTGTATTTATGTGTGTGTGTGTGAGAGAGTGTGCGTTGGAAAGTGTGTGTGTGTGTGTGTGTGTGTGTGCGTGTGTGTGTGTGTGTGCGCAAGAATGTATGTGTGTGTGTGTGCAAGTCCTTGTGTGTGTGTATGCGTAGGAAAGTGTGTGTGTGTGTGTGTTTGCAAGAATGTGTGTATGTGTGTGTGTGTGTGTGTGAAAATGAGTGTGTGTGCTTGTTTTTGTGGGTGTGCAAGAATGTCTATCTATGTGTACGTGGGAAAGTGTGTGTGTGAAAAAATGTCTATGTTTGTGTGTGTGTGAAAGTGTGTGTGTGTGTGAAAGTGTGTGTGTGTGTGTGTATATGTGTGTGTGTCTGAAAATGAGAGAGAGAGAGAGAGAGAGAGAGAGAGAGAGAGAGAGAGAGAGTGTGAGAGAGTGAGTGAGTGTGTGTGTGTGTGTGTGTGTGAGTGTGTGAAAAGTGTGTATATGTATGTGAAAAGTGGGTACGTGTGTGTGTGTGTGTGTGTGCGTGTGTGAAAGTATGTGTATGCGTGTGTGCGATGGAAAGTGTGTGTGTGTGTGTGTGTGTGTTTGTGTGCAAGAATGTGTGTGTGTACGTGTGTGTGCAAAAATGTTTATGTGTGTGTGCGTGCGCTGGTGTGTGAAAGTGTGTGTGTGTGTGTGTGTGAATGAGTGTGTATCCGTGTTTTTATGTTTGTGAAAATTGTGTGTATATGTCTGTGTGAGTGTGCGTGGTAAAGTGTGTGTGTGTGTGTGTGTGTGTGCAAGAATGTTTATGTGAGTGTGTGTGTGTGTGTGTATTTATGTGTGAAAGTGTGTGTGTGTGTGCACGAATGTTTATGTGAGTGTGTGTGTGTGTGTGTATTTATGTGTGAAAGTGTGTGTGTGTGCACGAATGTTTATGTGTGTGTGTGTATGTGTGTGTGCGTGTTTGAAAGTGTGGGAAAGTGTGCGTGGGAAAGTATGTGTGTGTGTGTGTCTGTGGAAATAAGTGCGTGTGCGTCTTTTTGTCTGTGTATGTGTGTGCGTGGCAGTATGTGTGTGTGTACGTGGGAAAGTGTGTGTGTGTGCAAGAATGTCTATGTGTGTGTGCGTTTGTGTGTGTATGTGTGTGTCTGAAAATGAGCGAGTGTGTGTGTGTGTGTGTGTGTGAAAAGCGTGTATGTGTATTTGGAAAGTGGGTGTGTGTGTGCGTGTATGTGTGTGCGTGTGTGCGTGGGAAAAAGTGTGTGTGTGTGTGTGTGTGTGTGTCTGTCTGTGTGCAAGAATGTGTGTGTGTGTGTGTGTGTATATGTGCAATAATGTTTATGTGTGTGTGCTCGTGTGG
>JAPMLY010000026.1:157500-197500 GCA_026401115.1 Tetraselmis chui
AGTTGAATTCAGCCAGCGCGGTCTCCAGTGATTTTCGATTTGAATGTGCACTTGACATCAACTGAAAGGCTGCCTCAGAAATCAGAGACCTCCATTTATATACATACGTCATCAGCACGAACGGAATTAGTGTTGACGTGTGCACGCCTGCCTGTGGCTTTCGGATGGGGTCCCCCTGATCTAATCGCCCATGTAGGGAGGTATAGATTCGTGCAAGCAGGATTGTAATATGGGGTGTAGGTAGGAGGAGGAGCTTCGTCTCACCACAGTCCAGCAGCTCCTGCAGCAGCGAGCGCCGCCCACACCACCCACGGGTCGCTGGGCGAGAAGATCGGGCCCGCGAAGGAGGCCGCTGCCATCTGTGTAGCAGTAAGCACGCACACATGCAATTCACCATCTCCTCTTTGTATCTAAACATATACGATTTGGAGGACGAAGGAGAGTTTCGCTTGCGGTCGTCGGGTTTTGAGTTGACGAGTCGACAAGCGAGACGACTCCCGGGGGTCGGTCGGAGGCGGAGCGTGTTTAATCAAGTCACCTCATAGCGCCGACCTTCACTCTGCTCCATTCGCGTGCCTGGGTGACGAAATGTACCATGGTGTTGCAGAATTCCCGTGCGTATGGTGCCGGGCGCAGCCAGAGCTCGGTCGCTACGGGAGCTTCGCTTCGCACGGCTTGATGAGCCGGTGACCGCTGAGGCAACAGCAGCGCTGTTGCGTGCCAACCGCCGAGGGAACCTCGACGACGAGCGCTGAGACGCTGCGGACACAGGAAGCGGCGACGGGAGCGTGATGGCGGACATTTCGTCAATCGTCTGGCCCTTCCACACGCACTAGGACGATGGGCTCGGAATATTCGATGGCCGTGCGAGCCTTCGGTCGCAGATTATTATTAGGGACGAGTCGGTACAATGGGCGCAGAGGGCGCGCGATCATCGCCTGCGCGCGCTGATGATGCTGATGCGTCATGTTGCCCGTACATAAATATGTACGGGTACCATTACACACTAAATAACTGTTATTTGGTACTTCACATGGAACTGATTACAGGACGGCGGCTGCTCTGGCCCTAATAAGCCGTGCTGAGATCGAAGACCAAGTTCCACAAGGACCTGTGCATTCGAATAACCCGTCGCATAAAGTCCGTTACGAGCGGCACGCATTGAAAAACCCGCCACACACTGTTGCAATGGCCATGCAACTCAATTGGGGAGCAGAATTATGAGGTGCGAACAATCAAAACACCACGGCGCGTTCTCCATTGACATGGACACGTCTATCACCCCGCCCCAATCATTGTGCGCACATATGCACGCGTTGGATTCACGGCCCATATCTTGCAGCCCGAAATTCGTGCATGTGCGCGTTTGCACGCCTCTAATCCTCTATGCGTAGCTCGGTACATGTCGTGTCGCGGCAAGTAGGGGGCGGGAGTACACAACAATAGGTAACGTTCGAAAAAAATATTTGCACAATTCCACTAGTATTTGCCGAGTGGGGTGCGCTCGGCCCCCTTGAGAGCGGGCGGCGATGCCGAGAATGACGGTATTTTGTGAGCACTTGGTGCTCTTGTTGTGCAAGCACCCTAGCGCGCGGGTCGCAGGACTTTGAAGCTTGCGCATCGCTGGGCGTGAAAAGTAGGGGGGGGGCTTCAGAATTATCTTGCGCGGGCTTGAATTTGGCATGAGGCAAATGCCACGGCATTGATGAGGCGGAAGCCGTCGTCGACTTGCAGTTGGATGTCCCATTCCGTGAGGCGTTTATGGGCCCATTCCACCATGTATTGGATCGGGCCGTATTCTGAGTCCTTGTGCTTGGAGAGGATGCGTGTTACATCGCAGGGGGGGTTGGGGTGCCGAGAGCGAAAGGTATTCTGTGTCAATAATGGTGAAGGAGGCCAGGTTGGAGCAAGCGGCAAGACGGGGTGGGCGGATACTGGAGGAAAAAGGGGGGGGGGGGGGGGGGGGGGGGGCGTGGTAGATGGGGACGGAGGAGAGGGAGCCATGAGGGGTGGACGATCGTAGGTAGTGTGGCTTGTTTGGGTTTGTGTTGGGGGATGGGGATGCGGTTTGTTTGGGGTTGTGTCGGGGGATGGTGTCAAGGGGTTTAATGACGATTGTTGTTAAGAGGCGTACGGGGGCAGAGAAGGTGTCGGATGCGGCCTCCATGCTGGAGATGGATTTACATGGTTTGATGAGAACTGAAGAGTCGGATGCGCGGAGGAGGAGTTGTGGCTAGGTGGTGATAGAGTTTTTCCAAAGTGGGTGAGGCGGGATAAGAGGGGCACTTGTGTGTGGCGTGGTGTGAAGTCGCAGCATGCTTGCTTGTAGCTGTGTGGGTCTGTGATCTTTGTGGCTTTATTGCGGAGCGAGGAGAGGAGCGTGGCATGATGTTGGGTGTAGTGGTCGCGGGGTGTGGTTGTGATGGGATTGGTGAGTGTAATGGCGAGGATGTGATAGAACATGGTGTTGGTGTTACGCTGGGCACGGGCAAGTCGTCGAAGGGTGGGCGGAGCGTAGCCATGGGATATTGTGGACTCCGTTGGCCAATGGTTGTATAAGGTGGAGATGGTGTTTATGTGTGACCGGGCCATGTATCCACGGTAGCCGAGAGTGTTCATGATTTTGTGTAAGTGGCATACCGTGAGTTGTGCCGAGTGTACCTTGAGATATGGGAAGCCATAACCTAGGTCGGTGATGGGGCGGTGGAGGGCTGTGCGGGGGAGGTTACATGCCGATGAGAAAGCGGAGCGGAGCGCTCTGCATATTTGGCCGTCGAGGGCGGTGTCCATTCTGTGATGATTCGCTGAAGAGGCCGAGCACGACCCCCCCCCCTTTTCTCCTTGCTGCCCCAACATTTTTTAACTACGAAGTACTCCGCCTTGCGCCGCGGAGATGCGGAGAGTGGAGAGCGGCGGACATAGCGAATCGAGACCTCATGCCCTGCGGCCGGTCACATCATGTGTGAGGCATGTAAGTTCCTGCCTTCGGTACTAGTAGGGATCCAACATCATGTGTCTCGGCAAGCCGAGTTTCCCCGCCCCCTTGTTTAAGGGCAAAAAAGGCACGTAAAGCGACAATATAAGTTGTAATTGCCTACTAATAAGGGCCCACAAGTGCAATATCATGATTAAGATTCATGTCCGATTGCCTCATTAACGGTAGCCGATTTCATCACATATGAACAATGATCATACAAAAATTCCCATGGACAAGCCCGATATTATGTTTACAAAAATAAGTCCCTATACTAACTGAGCGGTGAGTGACTTTTGAGACCGTATAATGACGGCAAAGGGCCACGTGTACTCCAATTTACCTACTGCCATAATTTCAAAAACAACCCCGGTATCCCTACACTTTTTCCGAGCCTCGCCAATGCAGCTCGATTGATTCAGGCGACTTGGCATTTGTTCACATTGCAGCATTCAAAAACATTATGATAGAAAACAAATAAGGCGAATCGAAGACTGCGCAAAAGCGGGTCAAAGCACGGTGTGGTGACCGTAATTATCATTATAGCGCAAAATACTATATTCCTCACAAGAGAACGCACCCCGCGGCATTCTACACTCCTTCCACAATCCAATACTATTGAAATAAGGAATTCCAAGGAGGGCGGCTGTTTGGCACGTGTGGTAAATAGGGTTTGTCTATTCTTTAGCTCGCTGAAAGGGCGGACCGTAACCTATGTATGTTAAAGTTGAGGGGGTGATAAGGAATACTTACACCCATTGAGTGACTCTGCATGGCATGTCACCCTCAGCAAGTGCTTTGCACTTACCTATCACAACACACGCACTCGCCTTGTGGTGAGTACACACCAAGGTATATTCTGAGCCTTTAGATGATATCTAACGCTCAGCAACTTGCCACTATCGACGGCATAATCCACTCTAGTACTGATTGGCTTGTCGTCTTATAGTGTTGAGTCACAGCCGTACTTTCACGATGCTACTCGACTAACATTGATGTATAGCAACTTGATTATCATACAACAATGAAAATGAAAATAAAAATGTTTACAATAATCACCGAGTCAACATTTGCTGTCTTAGGGCGCCCATGTGATCATGCCTACTAGAGTACCTTTTTGATCGTAGGATATAGGCCATGAAACCACTAATCCCAATCTCTCCAATGGCAGTAACAATACAGTCAAAATTCATGATAGTAAACAATAATTTTACACTGGTTATGGAAAATAATTTATCGCTAGTCTCCACGATGCGCAGCATGCTCTAGTTGCTGCGAGGGCGCTAAACAACCTTGGTTATCAGCTCGCGCTCGTCGCGATGAGCCTACCCGATCTCTGCTCCTATGCAACTCCGGTCGTGCCGGAGCTTCGGGGGGAGGGGGCGAGCAAGCGAGAAACCCCCCTCGCACACGTCGTCGACGATCCCGTCCCGATCCACGCGCTTCCTTGTCCGATATATGCTGCTCACTCCCGTCGCAGGTCGCCTCCTAGCTTGGACTTCCCTATCCCTCCGGGGGCTGGGGAGAGAGGAAGTCCAAAGTTGCAAACGGTGTATGGCTGGCGCTCCCACCGCCTCCGCGCCAGATTTTTTCGTGTCTCCTCTCCGTCTCCGTTTGTTTCCAATACCTCTTTTATCGTGCGAAATCCGCCCGTACCCTCCCCCTATTGTTTACGCTGTCATGGGGGCGCCTCAATAAGCAAAGTGCCGTTGCGATAACCCTTGGCACCCTGCCTTAGGCAGCCTGTCGATAACTGGGTACCGACCGGGATAGAGGTTGGTCGAACTCGCTCATCGGGTCGCCACTCCAGAAAAGATACTGGATACGGAAATCTTTTATTCCAAAGCCCTCCGTACCGGGTTTTTATGGCGGCGGTCGATCCTGTGGACCTTCGCCGCCACACCGTTATGCTCCTCCGGCTGCGACCCTCCTCCGTCCTGCGTAGGTTCAAGCCTCGCCCCAAAGGGAGACTCGAATCTCACATGGCTCGACGACTCCTAGCGAGCTCTTTGCCATGGCGTTGCTTCCCGATTGTCCGCCGCCATCTCCAACACCCGCGTCCCACCGCTGATCCGTCCGTACCCCCTTTTGCCAAAAAAATATTTCGCAGACACCACCCCCGCCCCCTTGTGGGGAGAGTATCTGCGAGTATTCAGTCGCGAAACATATCGGATGGCCCGGCCGGAAGATCTTAGTGTTGGTATACGGATACTGTGTTTTTCCAAGACCCTCCGTACACGGCTTCCCGACGGCTGTTGATCCCGCGGATCGCAGCTGCCGGTACCTCGTTCAGCCCCTTACCGTGCCAAGTATGGCACGGCTACAAGGTTACCAGCACCCACCGCGTGGGGTAGAGGTAGGTGCCGACGGGCCTTCGAGCGCCACCCCCTCCGGGGGGGGGGGGGGGGCTCCACTGCGCCGCCGGCGGGCGCCCCATACAACACTATGTCTCTCAACAAATGTCGATAATGCAATTAAGGGGGAAACGGGACACAAATGGCACCCGCCATGGTCACGATATACCATTGTGGGACCTGCGCGATATCCATGATTATAGAGCTTACACTGATATTAGGTCTTAGATTGAAATTTTCACTACTTGTAGTAGATAGTGTGTACTTCCGAAGTCCTCATGACGACATGCAATTTCTGTGATCATCGATAAGGCCCACAACATGACAACGACATGCAAATGTAATGATGACTTGTGCCGCTTTGATGCTTGACGCATATATGATAATGGCGGGGTGGCGCCCGCCGGCGGCGCAGCGGCGCCCACCCCCCCCCCCCCCCCCGGAGGGGGGTGCGCTCGAAGGTCGTCGACACCTACCTCTACCTCCACGCGGTGGGCGATGGTAACCATGTAGCCGTGCCGTGCTTGGCACGGTAGGGGGCTAAACGAGGTACCGGCAGCTGCGATCCGCGTGATCGGTAAATGTCGGGAAGCCATGTATTAAAGTTTTGGAAAAAACATAATATCCGTATACCAACACTAAGATCTTCCGGTCGGCCCGTCCGATATGTCTTTTCGCGACTAGAAACTCACATATGCTCTCCCGACAATGAGGCGGGGCTGCGTTTGCGAAATATGTTTTGGCGAAAGGGGGTACGGACGGATCAACGGTGGGACGCGGGTGTTGGAGATGGCGGCGGACAGCCGGGAAGCAACGCCATGGCAAAGAGCTCGCTAGGAGTCGTCGAGCCATGTGAGATTCGAGTCTCCCTTGGGGGCGAGGCTCGAACCTGCGCAGGACGGAGGAGGGTCGCAGCCGGAGGAGCATAACGGTGTGGCGGCGAAGGTCCACAGGATCGACCGCCGCCATAAAAACCCGGTACGGAGGGCTTTGGAATAAAAGATTTCCGTATCCAGCATCTTTTCTGGAGTGGCGACCCGATGAGCGAGTTCGACCAACCTCTCCGCCGGCCGGTACCCAGTTATCGACATGCTGCCTAAGGCAGGGTGCCAAGGGTTATCGCAACGGCACTTTGCTTATTGAGGCGCCCCCATGACAGCGTAAACCACTAGGGGAGGGTACGGGCGGAGTTCGCACGATAAGATGGGCATCTGAAACAGACGGAGATGGAGAGGGGACGAGAGAAAATCTGGCGCGGAGGCGAGAGCGCCAGCCATACACCGTCTTCAACTATGGACTTCCTTTCTGCCCAGCCCCCGGAGGGATATGGAAGTCTAGGCTAGGAGGCGATCTGCGACGGGAGGGAGCAGCGATATCTCGGACTGGGGAGCTCGCAGATCAGGACGGGACCGTCGACGACGTGTGCGAGGGGGGCCACGTCGTAAGCCGACAGCCCGTCGTAAGCTCCAATTAAAGCAACCGCCCTCTGTTGTAAGTAATACCGCATACGTATTAGTTGCAGATAGCTACTGTAAGCTATTCTAGATATGATTAGTACATGTCTAGATCGGACATACCGATAAACTGTTTGACTCGGTACAGAGCTGTCGCTAGGCTACAGCTCTAACACTTCTGTTGTCCCGACACCACGCCTGTAGGCTGGTTGTCGCCTTAACTGTTCCGTTTGCGGGACTGTGACTGTAACTACGTTTGCGTACGTTATCTTCCACACTAACTGTGTTTGCATGGTTCAATAGGTTATACGCTAGCCGTAGCTTACCTTTTTTATTTTCATATTAGATTAGCGACTACGCCATCAGCGCAGCGCTCCACCTGTCCTGGCCTTGGCCTCGACCTGTGCCCCACACTGGGTGGAGGATACAGAAAAGGTGCTCTGAGACACCCCGGGGCTACAGGCCGAGGGGTCGGCGGGCATCAGGCCGTCTCTTTGCATACCGCTGTTAGGCACGAGTCGGGCTAGCGGTTTTTACCGCTGCCTGTTTTTAATCCAGCTCTTTCTTTTTCGCCCTCTGTCGAAATGGCGCAAAAAAACCCGCCTGTTGCACCTGTTGATTCCCCTGACCCAGGCTCTCAGCAGAGCACTGTCCATAATACCCAGGGTGTTCTCGAGCTGCTGCGTGTGCAACTGACGCGCCTTGACGCGTATCTCGACTCGCGGTCGGCCGCCATTGCTGCTCTTCCTGCTGCGGGTGCTATATCGCACCCCCCTGTAGCTCAGCGCCGCCACGATGCTCACCACGCACACTTTCCGGACAGCCACCACCTGCACACCCTCCCCCTCGAACACCCCCCGGATACTCTCGCGCTGATCTTTGCACACGTGGCGCGCTTGACAGCTCGTTTCGACTTGCAGTCGGCCGCGGGTGCTGTTGCTGCTGCGGGTGCTAATCCGCACCCCCATGTCGCTCAGCGCCGCCACGTCGCTCACCTCGCACACTTTCCGGAGGGCCACCACGTGCACACCCCCCCCCTCGAACACCCCCCGGATCCCCTCGTGCTGCTTGTTGCGCAAGTGGCACACTTGACAGCTCGGTTCGACTCGCAGTTGGCCGAGGATGCTGTTGCTGCGGCGAGTGCTAGTCCGCACCCCCCTCTCACTCGGCGCCGCCACGATGCTCACCTCGGACACTTTCGGGACAGCCACGTCGTGCACACCCTCCCCCTGCTTGTGCATCCTCAGCCTGGCTACGCCCCACAGGACGCACAATCAGCCATGTCTGCTGCTCCCGCTGCAGCTCCTGTTGGCGACCCCGCCGTCGCACAACGCCGCCCCGATGCGCGCCTCGAGCCCTCGCACCCCGAACTCGTAGGTGAACACTTGCAACCACCCCCCCAATACCCCCCGGCTGATTCTATCCTACACAGCGACCCCTCCCATCACAACATCGCGGTTAAACAACTCTCGCCACACCCTCCCTACCCCCCCGTTGGATATGCCCCTCACCACCCCATACCTCTCATCCCGGAGGCGCCCTTTCACGGCGTCCCCCCCTCCCGTGACCACCCGAATTCGTACGCCCCGCCGTCCCCAATGGCTGGCCGCTCTCCATTTCCGGGTGGCCCACCTCTACCCTTCCATGGACATCACTCTTCCCAAGCCAAGCGTGGCGACCGCACCTCCCGTGGCCGTCGTCGCCCCACCGTTGACCCCATAGTCATCGGGCGACCGACACACGCAACCCCCGACTTTGACCCAGACGTCCACCCCCGTCTCTTGGGCAGCCCCCACTACGCCCCCGTCTGCACGCGCCCCGCTGTCTCCCCGGTCTTGCGCATCCTTGGCTCCGCCCAAGCCTCACCCACAGAGGCACATTGGCGCGCTCTGCAAAAGGTCCTCCGCTCCCTTCATGGCACAATTCACATGCGCCTGACGTTGGGGGGGGGCCTGGACCACAGCCTTCAACTCACAGGCTTTGCCGACGCTACCATGCTCACCAAACTCCTCCCAAGACATGCACTTGCAAGACACCGAAGTGCGATCATTGGAGGACAGGATCCAATGCAACGCTCCATCCCGTAGCTACCTGCAGGGGGAGTGTTGTAAGTAATACCGCATACGTATTAGTTGCAGATAGCTACTGTAAGCTATTCTAGATATGATTAGTACATGTCTAGATCGGACATACCGATAAACTGTTTGACTCGGTACAGAGCTGTCGCTAGGCTACAGCTCTAACACTTCTGTTGTCCCGACACCACGCCTGTAGGCTGGTTGTCGCCTTAACTGTTCCGTTTGCGGGACTGTGACTGTAACTACGTTTGCGTACGTTATCTTCCACACTAACTGTGTTTGCATGGTTCAATACCCTCCGGCCGCAAAATCTGCCCGTTACCACCTCGCCACCGCATAATCCAAGTCGGGTACTCTTCGACTAGGTACACCTAGCGACACGAGTATGTGCAATTTGTGCCGTTGCTCTTCGGGGGGTGTATACATAGTCATAATAAATTCTCTGTAATTGAAACAACCACCCGGCATAGGGTGAAACGATTAAAATACACCATCTTGAAGATTGAGAAGCAAATCTAAATCCACTTGTCTAAAATGCAAAATAATGTAATGCCGATAGTCTCCACGATGCGAGTCATGCTACTCGAGGGTGTTGGCTAGCCCAATATGGCTAGCTTGTGCGTGTCCAAACATGCGTACATGACCTTTGGCATTATGTGTAACTCCGGTAATTCCGGAGCTTGTAGAAAACGTAGGCGGAAAAAGCCCCTCGGTAAGGTAGTCGACGGGCCCAATCCCATTGGCACCCGACGCGCGGGACACTTGCCGCTCCTACCGGCGCCGCCTTTCACCTAATGAAAATGAAAAAACCTGAAATGAAAATAATTCGTTCCACCACCTTAAACTTCCTCTCTCCTTCGGGGGCTGTGAAGGAAAAGAAGGCCACATATGCAGACAATTTCCGACTGAATCTCCTGCCTCCGCGCCACATTCAGGTTTTATCCCCCGTCCGTCCCCATTTGTTTCCAAAACCTTCCCGATCGCGATGAATCCGCTTGTACCGTCCCCAATTGTTTACGCTGCCAAGGGGTATCCTTTTCGAACGGTGTGCCGTCGCGATAACCCTAAACACACCGTCCGATGGGCTCGTATCCATGGTTGCGTACCGTGTAGGGGAGGGGTTGGTCGGAAAATTGGATTAGGTCGTTATCCGCAAAAAACGATATTGGGTACGGATATTTTAAACGTAAGCCGCAGGAGCCGGGTTTTCCGGCAGCCGCCGATCGTGAGGATTGCCAGCGCCACACCGTGTCGATCCTCCGGGTTCGATTGTCTTTCGGTCTGCTCGTGTCGTGCTTCGCCCCCATGATAAGCTCGACCATACATCACATGGCTGTGCCACGGACAACGAGCGCCCTTCCATGACGTTGCTCCCCGGTTGTCCGCCGTCAGCTCCGACGCCCGCATTTCGCCGCAGATCCGCCCTTACGCTCTTCACCACCATATATACTCTTTAATATGCAGATCTCATTCCGCTATGCGCATGAGAGTATTCGAGGGGTAACTAGTCATGAAAATTAATATCGGACGGCTCGAGCGGAAGGCCTCGGCGCCGATGTGTACATATGTTAATAGAAATACTCCGCACATGGCTTTACCGACTGCTAGTGATCCTGCGGATCGCAGGTGTCGACTCACCCCGCCTAGCCCCCTACCATGCCATGCATGTTACGGCTACGAGGCTGCCCAGCGCTCGACACGAGGACGTGGGGTTGAGTGCCGACGGGTATGCTGCAGGCGCACCCCTTACGAGACCGCCGCCGGTGGGCGCCCCGTACTCAAGATCCTTTTGTAAAAGGTGACTAGATATATGCTTTGTTCCACCCCTCCCTTCTTCGGCACCCACAATCGACATGAGTACCTTAAGCGGCGTGTTAAGAGCTTTCTCGAATGCATGCCGTTCGAAAAGAGGCCCACTGGCAGCGTGGACCATCAAGGAAAGGTACGGGCGGAACTAGCGCGACCATACGTGTGTTAGATCATACAATATCACGACAAGAGTACGAGCTAGCAGCGCCACGGCAAGTAAGAACGCCAACCGACTGATATTGGAGGCTACGGCTTTCCCTCCCATTACCCGAAAGGGGACGGAAACCAACTGTCTAGTTGGGTCGTCGGCAAGAGAAGTCAATATCTCGGCTGATGAAGGGTGGGGGGACATAACGTGGGGGGCTATCGATTAACTAAGCGAGAATTTGTTTGCTTGTCAACCCCACCTCTCTCCCCCTTCCCCACCTCTACCCCGGCCGCAATTGCACATAAGCTTAGGTCAACTAGGCCCATTTCGACGCGTATACGTTGGCAAGCTTGGGACGGCCTGGACCCCCGATGGCGGTAGCATGCCGCTCAGCCTGGAGACTAAGCGGCATGACTATTCGGCATTTTAGATTCGCGATCATGCCATTATGATAGCATGCTTAATTACTGTGACTTTGATGCGCCAACGGCGAGGATGGACCAACCTATACCCTTAATCGTACTATATGGCAACTAAGGAGATGACTCTTATTGCAAAGCAAAAAGGTTGCTGTTCTCGGCGCCCGTCGGCGGCGCAGCGGCGGTGGCCCCAGGGGGGTGCGCTCGCATGCCCGTCGGCACTCGCCCCTATCTCCTCGTGGTGGGCGATGGTAGCCCTATTGGCGCAGTAAGGGACTAGATACAGCGAACCGACGGCTGCGAATCACGGAAAAGAAACTGTAGGGAAAGCCATGTATGGTACGGAGGGCTTTCCAAAATGATATGTTTAGACTACCGACGCCAAGATCTCCCGCTCGGACAGTCCGATATCTATTTTCATGGTTGGATACTCTCTAGATACTCTCTTGTTTTGCTCAGGGAGCGGGACATGTAGGGGCTACTTGGCGGCGAGGAGGGTACGGGTAGATCTGCGGCGGAAGGCGGGTGTTGAAGGTGGCGGCGGATAGCCGGGAAGTAACGCCGTGGAAAGTCGCTCGCTGCACGTTGACTAGCCATGTAGATGTCGAGCCTCCCATGGGGGTGAGGCACTACGTGAAGCACAATGGAGGAGGGTCGCAGCCGGAGGAGCGGCACGCTCTAGTGGGGGACGTCCTCAGAATCTGCCGCCGCCGGAAAGCCCGGTACGGGGGGTTTTAGTGAAAAAATCCGTATCCGGCATCTTTTGAGGACGGTGCCTCAATCCATGTGCTCGACCAAACCCTTCCCTAGTCGGTACTCAGTTATCGATAGGGTGCCTCATGCAATGTGTCTAGGGTTATCGCGACATCACACTGCTCGTAAATAAAGGTGGTCCCCTATCAGCGTAAACCATTGAGGGGGGGGTACAAACGGATTCATCGCGATGTAACATGTGTGGAAAACATGCGGCGAAGAATCGGGGACATAAAATAATTATATCACGGAGGCGTGACCGCCATTCGGACACCGTTTGAGGCTATGGACTTCCTTTCCTTAATTCCTTCCCAGCCCCCGAGGAAGGAGGGAAGCCTATGCTAGGAGGCGAGTTGCGACGAGAGGGCCATTGGCTATCTTGGACGAGGGTCTCCGTGGATCGGGACGGGACCGTCGATGACGTGAGCTTGGGGTTTTTCGAATGCCTTCCCCCCCAATTCTTGCACGACCAGAGTCGCACATGAGTATATGTTAGGCATGCCCGACTCGACAAGCGCATGATGACAAGCTTGACATATCAACGCCCTCGCAACGGCTGGAGTAGGCCGCGCATCGTCGACACTAGCGACACATTATTTTGTATACTTGTCCGCAGAAAAAAAATTCAAAAAACGAAATTGTTTACGGGTATGACTTAAGGTGCGTTGTTACAACCAATGGAGAGGTTGGAATAGGCGGTTCGCGGCGGAAACCCTTAAACTAAGAAACCTAGATGGTTATCTAAGGGACCGCCCAAATTCAATAACCGTTAACTGTGTATTGTTGTAAACCATTTTCATTTCATTTTCATTTGTCGAAACTAGCTTTAATTTCAATTGTAGCTAGTGAGCACTTCCGACATTTGCGGCACAACAAAGGGAGTTTTAGATCATGACTTGTTGTCTGCAAGCATGGGCGTATGCAACGATGTCATGACTTGTAGCGAGTATGAAAATGAGGCAAAAAAGTGGGGAATGAGGAGGTATGATTGCAAATCCTTCATTGTACATGTTCACTAGCGAGCAAAACCCTTATTTTGGACAACATTTCAGATAAAATGGCATTACGTCATCATTATACCAGGGTTTGAGGCGCAGTTTCGTCCAAAAGAAAGCCCTAGTGCTAGCCTAAGTACGTGCAAAGTTTCAGCTACTGATTCTGTTTGTAGCGGTGCTGTCGGCTGTGACAAGATGAGTCGGTGAAGATGGGCGAAAACTGCCGGTGGCCCTATTTTGGACACCAACTCCTTAAGCTCACTACAATGACCTCATACGCCCCCCCAAAACACTACAAGCTGCCTACAATTCTTCAAGTGGCTTGGCTTAGCCTCTTGGAGCACGTTCTTCAAAAGGAGGCTCGGCGGAAGGCGAAGACTCGCCACGGGAGCCGCCACGATGAGGTGCGTCCATGTCGGTACCTCCCGCTCCCACACCAAGTTCCATGCTTTCACTCGCTTTTGTTGCTGACAGTAGGACACTTGCGCCGTTCTTGATAAGTGGGGTAGGCTCGTAGATAGCGGGGCTATTGTTTTGAGTGTTGGTGACGTCCTCGAGAGCCATACGCTTGGGTGCTTGTTGGCCTGTTGGGTTTGTTGTAAGTAATTCCTAATGCAGATTAGTTACAGAGAGCTAATGTATGCTCTGATAGAAGCCCTTATGTACAGGACATCACCTAGAGTGTCTGAGCGCGATATCACAAACTAGCGTACAGACAGCTGACAGCGACAGCTGACACACACTCTTGTCTCGACACTAGCCGCCACCCAAGGCTGGTCGTGTAGCGTACCTGTAACCATCACGTTACAGTATCTTCCTTATCGAACCGTGCATACCACGTTTAACAGGTTATGGAGCCCTCCACCTGAAGGTTACGCGAGACGACAGTGCCTTTCGGCGTGCAACTTGGACACTCGCCCGAAGGCAAAGCCATTTTTTTTTTTCAAATAATCATACTTTACTCTGTATATTTATTTTCACTTTCTCAAACACTACTCTACGGAACAGCCCCGCTACCACCTACTCTACTCTACGCCACGACGACCTAGCCAACCACACAAGCGCACTCGCTTGTGTGGACAGGGTGCATACAGGTCCAAGCTGGAGTGGGGAAGGGGGGAGCATCGTGAGGGTGAATACTCATACACAGGGTGCACGACAGCTTCAGCCGTAACGTAGAGCAGCGGACATATACACCTGCCTGTTCTTGCCTCGGCTGTCACTGTGCCCCACACTGGGTGGAGGATACGAAAAAGGTGCATTGAGACACCCCGGGGCAACAGGCCGACGGGTCGGCGGGCATCAGGCCGTCTCTTTGTATACCGTCGTTAGGCACAGTTACCGCTAGTGGATTTTTTCCACTGTCCGGTTGGGTACTCGACCCTTTTACGATGGCGCCAAAATCAAAGCCGGCACCTACCGCATCGGCCGCCGACTCGGGTGTCGACTCCGGCACGTGCGACACTCCGTTGCCCGACTCAGCCGGCGACAGCATTCGACTGGTGATGGAACAGCTACAGCTGCTCCACGCCAGAATGGACGACCAGGACCGGACGCAGTCGGAGCTTCTCCGTCGGGACGCACTGCGCGATCACCCGGTGCCTATCGACACGGCGCCGTTCCAACCTGTGCCCAACCAGTACCAGCCTGCTAGCGCCCCCGTGCCTACTCCGGTACACGAGCACCCACTCCACAGCAGCGCCAGCCGCAGGCCCACGATCGACCCGGAGTTCGTTGCGATGACAGCAGACTGGGCCACCAACTTCGACGGTGACTCTTTTTCCCGGTCTTTTCGCATGGACGCTCCGCTTATGCCGAGGACGGGCGAATTCAAGACCTGGAAGCGCGACTTCCTGTCGTTCCTTTCGATTAAGGGGGCTGCACTGATCCCTCAACTTGCTCTTTCCTCCTCTGGCGTGCCTCTGAATCCAGTCGCTCAGCGGTTCGCGCACGCGATGCTCGTTCAGTGCTGCCGCCAGAACAAGCCAGCTGCACAGGCCATCGCGGGGGTCCCCGCTGGACGCCTCGACTGCGGGACAGCCGCATGGGAAGTGTTGTGCGAGAGACTGGACGCGCAGTCCATTTCACGCACGTTGTCGCTCCTGGACCGCATGATGGTTCGTCAGGCATCTGGTCAATCAGTCTCGGCATACGTCCACGCTGTGAAGCAGTGCTTCGATGAGCTGAACGAGTGCTTGCAGCTGAAAGATGGCTCTGCAGCCATTCACCCCCACGTCCTCGCCTTGGTCATGATTCGCGGTCTGTCGAACGTTGGGCAGTATGGCCAAGCCAAACAGTGTGTGATTAATGCCTTTGACACCGACTTCATCCTGTCAGCCGACAAAGTCATGGGGAGCATTATCCACCAGGCTCAAAATCTTGATGCAGATGTCTCCAACAAGGGGGACACTGCTGATTCCGGGCCTGCGGTCAATGCCTTTCTTGCGGATCGCAAACGGCAGGGTGGCCGTGGCGGTGGGGGATGGACCGCGGACAAAAAGAAGTCCAAGTTCGCAATGAAGTGCGGGGCCTGCGGAGACCCAAACCATGTCTGGTCGACCTGCAAAGCGCCGGATGCTGATGTCCTCCGCTGGACACTGGCCAAGCGCAAACAGATTGCCGAGAGATACGCGGACCAGCCTCCCCCCACTGCACACCTCAGCCACCTTTCTGCTGTTGAAGCATCTGAGGGACATGCTCCCGCTGAGGACGCACTGGAATACGACATGCAAGACGAGTATGACGACACTGAGGTCAGTACGTCCTTTGCCTCAGTTGCATTCACGTCTGCTGCATCTCGTGTTGCCGACCTGTCTGAGTACTGGGTAGTTGACTCTGCCTGCTCCGTTAACTTGACGTCATTTCGGTCGGATTTTTCGGAATTTCATCCATCCTCCCGCCGCAGCACAGTTGGTGGTGTCGGTGTCACGGTCCAGGGCAGTGGAAAAGTCCGCATCCCCATTTGCCTGACCTCCGGTCGAACAGTCTTTCGGCTCGCTCATGCCCTGTACACCCCTGACTTGTCCTCTCGATCAGCGCAACGTATCAGTCGTCTCCTGAGTGTCAGCTGGATGCAGCAACACTCAGGGTGTGCGTTTTCTTTCCCTACAGACACTGACTCTGGCACTGTGCGTGTGACCACAGGAATGGGGATGCTAATCCCGTCGGGGAACGGACTGTACCTCCTCCCGAGGTCGCATGCATGTGCGGGGCTGTCCTCGCCCACCGTAGACAGTCGTAGCCAGAACTCTGTCGCACTTGCTGCTGAGTGCGACGCTGCTTTGTGGCACAGTAGAATGGGGCACCTGAACATGCAGAGCCTGCAGGCTCAGCATTCTCATAACACGGTGTCTGTACCGGTTATGCCTAGTTTTGTAAAAGATCTCGCCTGTGAGTCTTGCAATCTGAACAAAGCCACGTCTGCGCCAAAAAATCGCACAGCATCTCAGAAGCCAGCCGCCCCGCTTCAACACATGTCGTGTGATCTGTGGGGTCCCGTCAGTGTACCCTCCCCCTACGGCCTGCGGTATTGCCTGCTGGTCATCGACCACCACACTAACTTCATGTGGGTGCGGTTTCTGAAGTCTAAGGATGAGACGTGCGCGAAACTGGAGACCATCCTCCTGGACGCGCGACATACTCATGCCCGTTATCACTCACACCTCCATGCATTTGCACCGTTTCTGAAATTCGACTCAGACTCGGTTTTCGAGGCCGCGACCACGCAGCTCATGTGCGCGAGATTGGGTTTCAGCACTCAATTCTCGGCGCCCTATGCACATCACATGCTTGGGAAAGCAGAACGCCCGTGGCGCACACTGCGTGACTGCGCGTCCTCAATGCTTCACGCCATATCTGTGCCTAACAGCATGTGGTCATGCGCGATCAGCACTGTGGTCCACCTCCGTAACCGTACTTACAGTCGGGCTGTTGGCCCGTCTGGGGGGGTCCCTGTCACCATTCTCACAGGCGCAGTCCCTGACGCGTCAGTATTTCGCGTGTTCGGATGTGCAGCATTTGCCAAGGTACCTGATAACCTCAGACGGAAACTTGGCCTGAAAGCGTTCCGAGGTGTGCTGGTGGGGTACTCTCATAACTCCCCAGGGTATCGTATCTACAACCCCGCGACCAGGCGCATCACCACGTCTGTTCACGTCAAGTTTGAAGAGACTGTTCCCGGGTTTGGGACATCCCACCATGTCGCCTCGTCGATTGATGTGTGTGCAAACACAGAGGCTCTCCCCATTTCCCCTGAAAGTCACCCACTCCCAGATCTGACCCTGGACACAGATGACACAGGGTGTGTGGAGGAGGTCGACAGACCCGCTCGCCCTCGCGGACCGCCTACTCGCTATGGGGAGTATGTTGCCCATGTCTCTGCTGTGCCGCGCGTGTGTGTCACTGACTCGTGTGAGCACGACCTGTCCGACCACATGGACGACATTTTTCCACTCCCTGACTTCTCCATGATGACAGCTCAGCCACGTCACAGGTACTCTGAAGGACCTGTGAGTGATGTCGCTATGGTATCCGCAAGCGTCTGTGTTGAACCCACATCTTACAAGGATGCCTTGGTCAGTCCACAGTCCGCGGACTGGCAGACAGCCATGCAGGTGGAATTCAACTCCCTGACGTCCAACCGGACGTGGGATCTCGTTCCCCTGCCCGCTGGACGCCGCGTGGTCAACAACATGTGGGTCTACAAGGCTAAAACAGACGCATCTGGTGATGTTTCTCGATACAAGGCACGATTTGTCGCAAAAGGCTGCAGCCAGCGCGAGGGGATTGACTACACGGAGACGTTCTCACCCGTCATCCGACTAGCTAGCCTCCGCGTCTTCTTCAGTATTGCCGCTGCTCGTGACCTCGACCTGGGCGGTCTCGACATCGACACGGCGTTTCTGTACGCACCCATCAAGGAGGATGTCTACATCAGACAGCCCCTGGGGTTCGATGACGGTACCACCAATGTCTGTCACCTCCGCCGGTGCCTATACGGCTTGAAGCAGTCCCCCAGGGAGTTTAACGAGCTGCTTCGCGACTGGCTAGTCTCTCAAGGCTGGCGCCAGCTGATCTCTGACCCATGCATCTACATCTTTGAGGCCGACGGCGTCTTCGCCATGATTGCCCTCTACGTGGATGACATTCCTGTGGCGTGCAACAACACCGCCTGGCGGGTGGCCTTCACCGCGCTGGTGCGATCCCGATTTGACATCAAGGATCAGGGTGACATGTCCGACATCATCGGCATGCACATCACCAGGGACAGAGCGGCGCGCACCATCAGCCTCGATCAAGGCAAATACGTGCGCGAGCTGCTTGAAAAACATGACATGGTGGACTGCAAACCCTCGTGTCTCCCGATGGACCCCGGTTTTTTGGCTGCGCTCTCCAAGCAGACGGTTGTACCCCTCACAGGCGCGGACATGGACGTTTACCCGAGTCTGCTCGGCAGTTTGCAATATGCCGCTGTATGCACTCGCCCGGACATTTCGACCGCGCTCAGCATTCTGTGCTCTGCGCAAGCGAACCCTTCAGTGGCCCACATGCAGGCCCTTAAGAAAGTGTTGCGCTATCTTAAAGGGTCTCCAGCCATGAGCCTGACGTTGGGGGGGGGTGAGGACAACACTCTCCAACTTACAGGCTTCGCTGATGCAGACTGGGGCAATGACAGTGTGACACGCCGGTCACGATCGGGATTTGTCTTTACACTGGGCAGAGGTGCAGTCAGCTACAAGTCTAGAAAGCAGTCCTGCGTCGCACAGTCAACATGCGAGGCTGAGTACTACTCAGCAGCGGACGCGACTAAGGAGGCCATCCATATTCGACAGATGTTGTCGGAGATCTTCAGTCGACCTGTCAGCGGGACGACCACAATCTGGGAAGACAACCAGAGCTGCATCGCCTATTCGCAGAATGCACTGGTGAGCGAGAAGACCAAGCACATCGACCTGAAGTATCATTTCGTGAAGGACCACGTACAGCTGGGGACCGTCAAACTACGGTACCTACCCACCGGTGACATGGTCGCTGACATGCTGACCAAGCCACTACCTGGACCTGCACTCGTGAAACACAGGAGCGCCATTCTGGGGACATCTGGACCCATGCAGCGACACACTTTGTAGAAGGAATTCTGTAATCACTTCCATCTGGTCACAAGACACACCTTAGCTATCTTGAGGGGGAGTGTTGTAAGTAATTCCTAATGCAGATTAGTTACAGAGAGCTAATGTATGCTCTGATAGAAGCCCTTATGTACAGGACATCACCTAGAGTGTCTGAGCGCGATATCACAAACTAGCGTACAGACAACTGACAGCGACAGCTGACACACACTCTTGTCTCGACACCAGCCGCCACCCAAGGCTGGTCGTGTAGCGTACCTGTAACCATCACGTTACAGTATCTTCCTTATCGAACCGTGCATACCACGTTTAACAGGGTTACCATTGTAGCGTGTCGCTTGCGGGTCGCAACGGCATCGGCCTTTTTAGTGACCACCCGGTTCACGAGTTCCTCTTCACACTCCCCGCACATAAGCTCCACTTCAACCACAACGGCCTCAATACGCTCCAAATCGATTGTTGCGTTGTCGCAAAGTGTCTCTATATCAGCGTATAGGTTAGCTTCCGTGTTCTTTGGGTGGTCCAATGGCTCCTTGCCCGCGCATTGTAGAAGGTACATGTAGTCGTATTTGTCGTGATAAGCATCAACAGTCGAGCGGGCACCCTCCACGGCATACAACAGGTCAGGAACGCCATCCATATGCTTGTCTGCCTCTGCCTTTAGCTTGACGAGTGTGCTTTTCTCTTTTGCTATGCTTTTCAGGGCGGCACGTACGGGACCGGGTTGTCCAGCGTCGGCAAATTCTTCTGCTCGCGCGATGAACCTCCCCACCTTTCCCCTGATCACGTCGGCTTGCCGCACCTTTTTGTGGACCGCTTCCCAGGTGGACTTCAACCGCCTTATTTCCATTTTCAGGGTAGTCACGGCGCTTGATAGGAGTGCCTTCAGGTCAGGCCCATCCCTTCTCAGCTTATCCCTGTTCTCTTTTAGAAGTACATTCTCCTCACATGTGAAAACATGTGCGTGTCAGGCCTTCACTGCTGACTCTGGCACCCGAGCGCGTTGCGGGTCGAGGTGGTCGACCACACGTGGGCGGAGGACGTCACGGTGTCGATTGAAAAAATGACGGGCCCACTTCCTCGACGGGCCCACTCCATCGCGCCACTTCTTGGCGAGTGTGGTTTGGCAATATCCAGGGACGTGTTGTATTAATTGGTTTATTTTGTAAATGATATCGTCTGTTGTAAGACACTGGCCAACCGAATGATGCACCACCACAGATTGCACAAGGGTATCCTCTTGCTCTTTCGTAAGTCCACTTCGTTTGTCAAGCTTAGGTTTTCCAAGGTCGGGGGTTTTCAGGGTGCGTCGGAGGATCGGCCATGGGATACCGTGCTTTGCTGCGATTGCATAGAGATAGTAACCTTCAGTACCGGCCTAGCCACTCGCAATTGCTCGACAACCTTCGTCGACTGCCTTGGCTAGGCTTTCTTGAGTGTAAGCTCGATATTTGCCACGAGCGGGAAGGGAGCCGCTGCCCACAGCGGAGATCGATAACGAATAGCGGGGATCGCTGCGAAGTCGACGTTGTTGTTGAAAAATTTGAAAATCGAAAAAAGGGGGGCTGTATGTACCGAGACCCAAACTTCGGCAAGCGGGCGCACCATGAGCAGATACGCGCGACAGCCGACAAGAGGCTCGCCAAGGATTTGTATGACGGGTGGGTGGGTAGTATGGGGGATTCAAGCCACTATTAAGTGATTTGCACGCTTCTCGAGTGGGTTGGTCGAAATTGATAGGTGCTTTTGGTGCGATTTGGTCAGCAGGTCCCATCACATGCGCTCTCTCTGCTAACCAACGCGACGAGCTCGACCAGCCGCCAACACAGCCCCATCAGCGGGTCTCTGAGGGGGTTCTATGATAGGGTTTGTGTCTTGAAATGTCCTCGTCTAGGCGGGCTAGGGTAGGCCTAAACCGCTATTTGTTCAAAATAGGTTCATGTCCAAAATAAGGGTTTTGCTCGCTACTCTTCTCAACACTCTTGGGAAGTTTGCGTGGTGAGGAATTTGGTGCAGAGAAGGTATCGCTATGTGGACGTTGTTCTGGGGATTCCTTCTTATCGTGGCTACAGTAGGTAGGCTTGTGTGTACTCCTTTTCATTGCACACGTACATTCACATGAGCTTTCTGAATGTTTTGTAAGTATGATACTACTGTACATGTGGTACAGCATCAGCAATGCGGTCGTACCCAAACAGTACGTATACATATCCAAACGTACGCCCAGACTGGTTCGTACACAATCACAAATCTACGTACATTGAATTTAAAGATGCTTGCGTAGTTTATCAAAGGCTCGTATTTTTCCTGTGGGCGAGTTTCCTCCGGTAATTTCTTATTGTTGTGCCATGCTGTCGTCGATAAAATTATCTGCGACCCACGCTCGGCCTGCTGTCTTGCCGGTCAGACGAACATGAGAGTGATGAGCAGCCTGCGCACTTTGACACCCGTGATCACTCGTCAACCAGTTCGCGCGACACCTCTGCCGCCAGTTCCAGCACAGTAACAGCCTTGGCCGGTCAGCCACTGTCGTTGGAAATAAGAGTTTAAAGACCAGCAGCACTTCAGTCAGTAAGTGGTTTGCTTGAGATGGCGGATACCCAAGAAGAGAAGCCTGCCGCCGAGTCCCCTGCCGCCGAGCCTAAGGCGCCATCAGCGACCGAAGAGTCGGCGCCTGCTCCTGATTCGGAACCGCCAGCGGAGGCTACTCCGGCAGCCGAGCCCAGCGCTGAAGCACCCCCAGCGACTGAAGCACCCGCAGCCGAGGAAAAAGCTGAGACCCCAGAGCCTGAGGCGCCTCCAGCCGAGGAGACAGTAGAGCCGGAGGCAGCGGCCGAGGAACCGGCTCCTGTTGCCGCTCCCGAGTCGGCAGCGACTGAGGAGCCCGCGGCCCCGCAAGAGGCAGCCGCTCCGGCAGCAGCGGAGGAGCCCGCCGCTCCGGAACCGGAGCCCGAACCACAGCCCCAACCAGAGCCAGAGCCGCAGCCAGAACCAGTGCCTGAGCCGGAGCCCGAGCCCGAGCCCGAGCCGGCGCCCGCTGAGCCAAAAGCGGTGGGTCGCCTGTGAACCTTGGTTTCCGACTGCCGCGTCGCTGTTTGCAATGACTCCTCTTCCATAGGTGCTCCTTTCCGCTTGCGGACTGAACTTTTGGCGCTTTTGTCACAGGAAGTACCTACTCCTCTCACCGAGCAGCCACTGAACGCCACTGAGGAGGCAGACGTGGATACCCTACTCGGCGCGGGAGCAGGCGGCGCTCCTCCTGCCCCCACCTACGCTGGCAAATCACTAACGGTGCGTCAGTACCTCGACAGCACTGTGGTGCCCGTGCTGCGGCTGGGGCTACGACAGCTGGTGAAGACACGGCCCGAAGATCCATACGAGTTCCTGGTGCGCTGCCCTGTTTTTCCTTCCACCTAGCACCCATGCTTCCAGCTTCCTTTCTAATGTCACATTTTCAAACATTTGCGTAAGCGCCCCAAGTGGGCGGAGGGCCTTTAGATCATAAAGCACCATTTTTGCAGACACCATCTGTGTGAAATGTAGCTAATGAGCAATATCTAGAGCTGTGCACCTTGTTGTGAGTGGGTCACAGTCATGAGAACTAACGATGTTAGCCTTGTTTGTGCTTTTGCTTCCCAGGCGGACTTTATTAGGTCGAACAAGCCTCAGTCAAGCAAATAAGCGCACCGCTGTGTACAATCACCTTGTGTCATGTGTCTAGGGGACTGCTGGCAGTGCTGCGGATCTACGAAATAGAGTTTTTACCACAGGGATGATTGCTTTTCATGGATATAAGGGAGTTTTGGGTCAGCCCTCCAACCCATCGACTCTCACACCCCACGCTTGCCTCTCAGGGTGGCAGCGCATGTGAGGTTAAGGAATTTAGTTGGGAGAGGGGGGCTTCAGCGGAGGTCAAAGCTGCTGTTCACAGAGCCCTGACTTTGATACCAGATGGAAGGGTGAGTTGTGTTTCGTGCAGGTCCACTGTTAGACCCAACAGGCTGTAATGACACATTGAACAGATTACATTGGTGGGTGTGCGAGATATTTCCACACTTCTGACCTGCAGTGCATGGTGGGGAAATGCTTCCTTGCGCTTAGCTCTGTGCGGATTGCTAATTGCGCACATCTTGGCACTGACATGGCCTCGTGCAAGTTGTGTCAAGCGGCTGAGTGCTCATCCATCACAACCAAGCGCATTGGGAAGAGACGTCTCGTTGGTTGCTAATTGCTTAAATATTGAACACATGCTACTGCTCACGCGTACTCATTCACAATACTGAATACTCCCTCGCGCCCTCATTCGCTCCAGTCTAAATTGGCCGTTGGGTGAATGCCAAATAGACCCAAAGAAATAAGCTGCGAGAAAACAGCATGGGGTAATTCAGTGACAGGTAGTCCTCCAAGGCTAATCAACTTCAGGAAAGTGGAATACGCAGTGCATGGATGGGACGTCTGTGGAAACAACATTATAAAATGGAAGCACATCGGCCAGACAATAGACGCCCACTGGTAAGATGAAGTGATGAACATCACGCACCAGCTAAAGCTCGACTGCAACATGACGAATGCCGTCATGGACACAAGAACCTGGTGGGAGGCAAGGGAAATATAGTCCGTGCAAGGAGGTCAGCTCCATTCAGAGAGCGGTCATTGACTGTGTTGGAATTGGAATGAAGGGACATGATAGGGAATGATGGGTCGCACCGCGAGGATAGATAGGATGATCTGAAACGGCTTTGGGTAGTTGAAGCTCTTCACAAGCCTGCAGGGCAAGGTGAGCATGAGGCCAGTCCGTCAGTGGATACCATCGCGCTATAACCGTGATGAACCGGCTGCTCATTGGAAGAGGGTGATGGGTGTTCATAGAAACAAATCCAAAAAAATGTCGAATAGCAACGAAAGAACTGTGCAAAAGGGGGGGTGCGACTCTTGCTGCGGCTGCTGGACGGTGAACCGGCATGAGGGACGCATTCGGCCACGCACCTTCCACAGTCCGTCACGAACGTTCTCACAGGGTGGGCGTGCGTGCAAACAGCTCGTTGCTCGAGGGGGCGAGTTGTGGGTCCGCTCGATAAGCTACGGCCGAAGCTAAGAGCCGACGGGTTTCTGACGCCTACATGGAAATTCACAGCGGGTGGGCGTGACACAACTACCCGTACGCTGACAGGAGCAGCAGTACTGCGATATTTCCACGGATACAGCGGTGATGTGGGTGCGTGATGGCGCCTACCTGACGATGGCTGTCTGTAAACAGGGCGAAAACCCGACGACGGGAACGAACAAGAGACCGCAGCGGTCTCGGGCCTCAGGATTGGCCTCACGTCTAGCCGACCACTCCAGCGCTGCGAGTAAGTCCCCAGCGTGCACATGCTACCGAGCTAAGTAAGTTTGTCACTTGTATTGTTGAGCCGAGGTCAGCGACTACCCGCGAGTGCCGTCCTTTTCGCCTTTTCGGAGTTATGTACGAGCTATAGCAGAAGGGCGCCGGCTCTTGCCGACTCTGATGGTCGCGTTGGGCGAGGAAACCTTTCCGTCGCAGTCTACACTGTTCTTTTCGTGCAGCTCCTAGGGGTTCAAGAGAGGAGCCTGCACGCTGAGTAGCATCCTTCCTTTGCAGCTTGGCTGTGACAGGTACGGGTAGGAGCAATCAGACGGACGGCGGCTTGCCCGAGTAGCACCTGCACGGTGTACCGGAGCGATAGTACATAGTACCCGCCTCCTTGGGCGAATAAGGGCGGGGCGAGCAGCATAACTAAAAAAATAGAAGAAATAAAGCACCGCTCGTTGCCGCTACCGTGTTTTGCGGCATTACGCAAATCACGGTGAATAAAAGTTTAACTTACAATCTACTCCTTATTAAACTTTTATTCACCGTGATTTGCGAAATACCTTACTGCAAAACACAGAATGTACCAATGAATATATAAATGTATTCATTGTAAATGATATTTGGTACATTTGGTTAACAATGTGGTATCTCCGGTTAACAATGCGGTGACGCCCGCTACCCAATTGACTATCCAACAACTTCCGACTCCCGATGCTCTCACTCGCTCGGAAGATTCCGGGGGCCATATTCAACGGGGGCATTTCGCGCATACTCAGTGCCCGGGCCTACCTTGGCCTCTTCGCGTTTTGCATACCTTCCCCACCGGACTACAAGCGGGTGATTTCGGGTACGGGTCGCGGGGCTTTGGCTCTCGTTTTCGCTTCCCATGAGTCCACTTTCAAGGTGCCATCCAATTGCTATATGATGGCAGCGCACATGGTGCTTGGCTTCATTGCGGAGCGTGCCTCTCATGTTCGGAAGTGCCCTCGGCGCAATGAGGTTCTCATCGTCTCGTGGGTCTGGATCTTCGTCGACGGTATCGGGCACCTCTATGTCGGATGAGCGCTCCACAATTGCTATGCTTATGGACCACATCCCTCGGTGCCCGTGTTCTTTGTACGTCATTCAGCTTCACGATCGGATGGTCCACGTGCTTGAATAGGTCATGCTTGAAGTGGGGGCTACTAAGGGGCGGGACTTGCGGTTGGAGGTCCGCCGTATTCGGTCGGGAGCTTCTTGGGATCGTCCTAGGGATGTGGTTTGGTTAGACTTCATGGCTTCACACCGTCATCTTGCTGTTGATTTGACGCTTACAAATTCTCGCACGAACACTAATGTTCCTCGTATAGGTGCTCGTCTCCCACTCCCGGGTCGTCTTGCATTGGAAGCTTAGCATGGCAAACTTGATGCGGACCTCCGCGCTTTTGTTTTGCTTGGTACGCCTTCGCTTCAGTCGGTCCATGACTACTATCCCTTCGCTAAGGAGAATGAGGGCTGGTTGGCGCCTATTGCGGCCGAGTTGATTGACCGCATGGCTATTTTGGTGGCAGTTCGTCGCTTCCCTTGCATGTGTGCGGCCGACTCTCGCTCTTTGCGCTATGATAGTCATGCCCGCGTCGAACTACTTACGTTCCTTTTCGATGTTTTTTGGGGGATGTGCGACAAGAATTCATGCAATGTCTTTTTGCTGCTCTTGAAGGTACTTTGGCTTCCTATCTCCGCGACGCTTTGCATGAGGGCATTTATGATGTTCTGGCATGCCTTCATGTTCCTCTGGCTTAGGTTTTTCCCTCATTTCTTCGTTTTACTTGGTGGCTTCCATTGTTTTTCCTTGTAAGAATTTCCCAATATTTGGTACATGTTATATTAGTCGATAGTACAACCAAAACCCATCTTAGGTAATTTCGCTTTATTGACACTTATTGTTATCGGCTGAAATTTGCCACCATCTATACGTAGTACCCAAGCTTATGGGCTGCGGCAGCGAGAGGGGTGTGTTCGCAAATAAACCACTCGGCATCACCAACCCCGTTTGTCGGTAATCCCCATCGATGTGAGCATGCAATAGTTCCACGACTTGAAAGAAAACATGCCACAAGGAATGGCGACCACCCGGGATCGTAGAATATCACGGGGCCACGGGGTGGGGGATGGAGGTGACGGGCGAAATATACGCGAGAAAATGGCGTTGAACACATATAGTGCTACGACCGAGAAGTAGCACTATATGTAATCCCACCGAGAGCACCGCATGGGATAGAGCGCGAGTCAAAAAAGTTTGCTAAGTTTAGGGATTCATCCTCTCATGGGTTCCTTCCGCTTTCACAAGTAGCAAGTCTCTTCATCCGGGCGCTCGCGATGGGTCGCAATTACAGCGCCTTCGCCCATATGCCCTCGCATGCCGCATGGAGGATGAGTCGCCAATTGACGAAGCACTGAAAGCACGTAGCCATGCACCGTTGTCCCTTATCATTTTAATGATACGCCGCGGGGATAAACGTCCGGGGAGTTGCTCAAGTCCGGGTGGCGCTTCTTGATGGGCTCATGCCACCCTTGTATTTTATTTAGCTAGATAGGTTGTCGTTTAGCCTCTACCATCACTCCTCTCCAGCACGCCACCATACATGGCCACCTCCCCACCACAACCAAATTAAATGGCGCAGATTTCACCTACAATTGCCGACACTCCTCCCTCACATCCACCCAGTTATCACACATAATGGAATTTATGTGGGGCGATTACATAACCCGCCTCCTCCTATGGAACATAAATCTCAAATATCCAATGTGCGGTCAACTCATTAGCAATGGTCACATGACATGAAATTTCCCATAAATGTCGGGCCTTCGGCAGAACCGCCACACTAGCGCACTTCAACAACTACTCACACTACTATAACAATCAAACGGGGGACGTTGGGATACTATCACCGCCGACTTCGATAACATACCAATTAAAACAATCATAGCCGACTCATTCAGCGAACCACTCCCTCCACTTGATACACCCTCTAACCACCATAGTCACATGACCACCCGAAGAGTAGACGCAGGCGAACGCCTCGACCACTCCTCCCTTACCCGTTGCTCCGCAATATTGCCATAGGGTATTCTGCCCACTCAACTCAGACCCTCGACCCCCGCATAGGGTATTATACTACTTGAACCCCGCCTTGTAGAGCATATATCTTCCCTCCGCCGATACTCCTCTATTGGTAAAGTTCAGATAGGAAAATTGAAATAATGCACGGACAGTATCCTTAAGGACACCCACCACCTCATCATTAACAAAAACACCCCCCTTGCAAACACACTCCGCTCACACTTGCAATGCACACATGTGGACATCTTACCCATAGTCATGAGCCGCACATGCACACCCCACACCCTCACCCACACCAACATCACTTCACTCATAAACCCTAAAATTGGCCCAACTTACAAACCCTCCCAAACCTCAACCCGTGACACTACCCGTTTCATCTCCCGCCTACACATACATTCTCTCCAATGACTACACCACATGCTCCGCATCTATCGTATCAAATCCTTCGCCGTTTACAAACAACTATTTAACCAATATTTCCACTACTTAACCAATCCTATACCTAAACTCTACTTTTCCAAGAGCCTCCCACGGGGGGGAGTAAAGCCCCACTACACCTTCGGAGAGAATGGATAAGGAGACCCCCCGGTTTGTATCCTAATCCCTAGATGGCATGTGCAAGACGGCCATAGACAACATCAATAATGTGATTATTAATTGTTGTAAATCATTGTCATTTCTATTTTCATTAGGTGGTCGTTTATGAGGTAGCAAAACTTGCCTTTGATGTGTATTTGCCGGTATCCGTCTTTACCACAACACGATTTGTGGACACACTTTATTTGGTTTCACGGTTTATCTTGAATTGAAATTACAAGAAGCACGAGGACAAAAACACCGAGGATTTATTTGTGGGGTGATTTATTTTTGGGGGCAGCAAAATGAGCAAACTACACTCCCCGACAAATGCCATGACAAGACTTCATACCTCCGCATAAAAAACATGTAATCCTGCATCGAATTGATTGGCATGTCTTTTGAACTCCTCGGCAATACTTTTGCGCCCAAGATGGACTGCGCCGACATATTAGGGAGCTGAATGCGATCACTACCGGGCTTGAGTGCGTAGGGTTTTTGCGCCCGCACCCGTACGAAACGCTCTTTCAAACAAACGCCGTGCCGGTTACACGAAAGAAGCAAGTGGCTGAAACCGCCGCAATATGAAAGATTGTGCAGAGGTCGTGTGTATACTTTGCATTAGCGACGGAGGTGGGAGTTGTCGGGCATGCCGCTGAGGAGTAAACGCATCAAATCGCGTATATAGACTTACCACCGATATCCGCACAACCCAAGGGCAAAGTGCGTTCGGCAACATGATTAAAACTGTCACATCTCACTCATAGATGTCAAAACTTGTTGAGGGTACCATTGGACGCGTCTGCGCAAAACGCGTCGAACGCATCTATACATGGGTTAAGAAAATCAAATGTAAAATTTGCGTGATTTATTTTATTTCCGGTATATTTCTGTAAAGCTGCGCCGCGGTGCCAAGCACCACCCGTCGAGTCTGCCTCACCTCATGAGGCGATTTGTGCGCGGCTTGTCGATAAATGTTCTTCAATGCACAATTCCCACTGTTTTATACGGCCAATTCCCGGCGTGCCCCGCTCGTGGGGCGAGTGTGGCGGCACGAGCATGTACCCCAAGCTTTTCAAACACCACCGTCAGCGTGATTTTGCTCAAACGGCCAAGTTGGACCTCACCCGTCGCCAATGCCAATAGCCCTCACCCATTCATACAGTGCATTGTCTATCAGAAGCTGCATAATTTGGGTTTTTACTCGCTTGTTTTTCATATTCATCACCCGGGCTTACGCCGTGAACTTCAATGTTCCATTCACACACCCGCACACCAAGCCTCATGCATTCAACACGGTATCTACGCCTCCAACCCCCTTCTATAAGTCCATAAATAGGGTTGCGTGCCTCACTGAGCAATACACAGCCTAAGATGAGCGCTCCAGCAATTTCCGCGTGTGGTGCTCAAGACGACGTGTGCATGTTAAACAATTTCACGGGAATTTTTGGACTTAATTCGACAAACTCGTCCGACAACACTCGCTTTAAGCTCGCAACTAGCCATACCGAATGACGGCTAACTGCTTGCCTCCCGGATTTGCCGTGGTTGGATGGTACGTGTGTGCCGTCGTGCTTTACGTGGTGAGCGGCGCCCGTGTTCTCGACTACCTTTTGCACACCATATTGCATGTCCGGCCTTTTATGGAGGAGTGTAGAAAACCTACGTAACATAACATTAAAAGTAAAAGCCAGCTTTCGCGGATGATGACGAAACGTGGTTTTGATTAAGTCAAATTTCTTGCAAGAGAAAGCTGTGGAAACAACCAAGCAAATGACAATGGAACAACTCCCCACACGTTAAACCCGAGGCACAAGTAGGCATGTAACAACGTCCGCACTGCCCGCCTCCTACAAAGCATAATTAAGATAAGGTCCCAACAAGCCATGAAGAACTACAAAGAGGCGTTGTATGAACTCCCGACTCACGTCAAGAACGGGAGGAAAGGGACATAATGATAAGTAGACCGGCGAACAAACTCCTTCACGCGGACATGCATGGCTGTCCGAACGCGATGACCGAGAGTCCGCCGCGGCACCCATACCAGGGACGAATCGGCGAACAAGGTTTTGATCGAAGTGTAAAGGAAATGCGTTTTGAAAAGGAAGTACCGGCTACTTCACTCATCTACACTCCTCCACAAAAGTCCGGACATGCATTATGTCAAGCATAAGCTAGTCAAGAACACGCTCCCCTCTCACCACGTCAAGCACGACGATACCCGAGTACCACCCAATTGTAGGAGAGCCGAGAAGCAAGCAGTAAGCCGCCATCCGGGGTGGTTAGACCTCAGCTTAAAGCGGGTGTTGTCTGTGGAGTTTGTCGAATTAAGCCCATAAACTCCCGGGAAATTGTCTGAACTACACACGTCATTCTGAGCGCCACGCTTGGGCATTGCTCGAGCGCTCATACCAAGCTGCATACCTCTCTGTGTTCCACATAACCGTATTTTTGGGGGCTTTTGGAGGGGGTTTGGAGGCGTGGGTGCCGTCATCAATGCGCGAGGTTTGGTTTGCGGGTGTGTGAATTAAGCTAGGGATCAGCCATCGATGCATTGTCGATAGTATCATCATCGCCTGGTGATAGTGCCATCGATGTGATAGGTTGCGACATTGACATCGACGCGATGGCAGTAGTGCTCGCATCAATGCCATCAATTATCAATACAATTGTAAAATATTGATTATTTAAGCCCGATGTATGGATATGTCGTCCCAAATATCGATAAATCGGCGATAATATCGACATAAATTGCCATCGATGTCAGCATCTCAAACTATCAACGCCATCAACATCGACAATCCAAGATATCAATACTATCAACATCGACGTTGCAAAATACCATTACCATCAACATCGACAAAATTCACTTGATCCCTAGCCTTAGTGTGAATAGAGGCCGGAAGTTCATGCCGCTGGCACGGGTGACTTTTTGGAAAGCAAGCGAGCAAAAACGCACATGAAGCAGGTTTGGATAAACACTGCACGCTGTAAACATTCGAGGGCGATTGGCTTAGGGGAGGGGCGAGGTCCAACTTGGCCGTTAAGGACGCATCACGTTGACGGTGGTGTTTGGAATGCGTGGGTATGTGCTATTGTGCTTGTGCCAACCACACCCGCCCCACGCGTGGCACGCGTCGGGAATTAGGCTCTGAGGTCAATAGGAATGAAGAATTGGTAAACATGTATCGACAAACCCCGCACAAATCGTCTTAGGAGGTGAGCCGACTTCGATGGGTGTTGCTTGGCATTGCGGCTCAGATGTGCCGGAATAATGCGTAAATTAAAATAATTCATAACAAATTTATTTGTGAGAGTTTGAACTTAAAAGTAAATGCGGTCGACGCGCATTGAAAATATGCGTCCAACGGTACCTAATATTATATGTTTGGACCATATATGAATAAGTTATGATCGCTTGAACATTGTGGCCGAAAGCGGCTTGCCCTTGGGTTGTGCGCATATCGGTGGTAAGTCTACATACGCGATTTCGTGCGTTTCCCCAACAGCGGCCTACCCAACACCTCCTCCCTCCGTCGCCTATGCATTATATTTGTGCGACCGTCGCATCAGCGTTCATATTGCGGCGTTGCGCGCCCGTTACTCTTTTCGTCTACCAAGCACGGCGACTGTTTGAAAGAGCGTGCCGCACGGGTGCGGGCGCGATAACCCCATATACACATGCCCGGCAGTGTTCGAACTCGCCCCTCACAGTTGTCGGTGCATTCCATTTTGCGCGCAAAAGCATTGCCCGGGATTTCAGGATTATTTGTCAATAAAATCGACGCATGATTACATTTTCTACTTGGGAAGGTGCGAAATCTTGTCTGGACTTTTGTGGAGGAGTGTATTTCACGATTTATTAAAATTCAATACGAATGCATTTGTTTATTCTTATTGTACGTAAGTAAATAACTAGCAGCGTCTGGTCTCGGCGGCGGCGAGCGACGCCGTTGCACGATCGGTGCCAACAGCAGCAACGGCGGCCGATCTGACGACGTTGTTGTGGATCAACACGGTGAAGCGTATTCGAGTCGTCCCACGGACTGCTATCGCGCGCATGTTAGGTCGCTGCAAACAGTAAAAGTCCAAGCACAAGGCAGCGGTTGGCGTCACCACCGCACACCGCCTTGTCCGGACGCGTAAGGGCGGCGGTCCGCTTTGTACAGGCAACGAGACACTGCGATGGTGGGGGTTGCGAGGTCATTGTGCGGCCTCATTCGTCATCCGCAGCCACCCGCCGCACGCAGCCAGTCAAACGGGCGCGCATGCAGTAGGAGCAGCGCGAAGCTCCAAGAGAGGGGTTCGCCGCTGGAGCTCAGGCTAAGGGCGAGGCGCGCCGTAGCGGCGGCTTCCCTTCCGGGCGAAGGCAACGACGACGAGGCGCCGCCGGAGCTGCAAGAGGACGCGCGGGACTTCCGGGCGCGACTCATCGCGCAGCAACGCGCCGCAGAGGCGGCGGAAGGCGGCGATGGACTAACTGACGGACCAACTTCCATCAACAGCGGCGTGGGCTGGATGTATGAGACGCCTCTTATCGAGCAGGGGTCGGTGCTGCTGGGCGGAACGAAGCAAACCTTTGGCTTCGCTCTCCGGCAGCAGTACTTCCACAAATGTGTACTACTACTGCTGGAGCACAGCGCCACGTTCACCAAGGGCATCATCCTGGTGAGTGCTGGAGCTTCCTATCCCCGCATCAGGTCCACCCATTTGTGTGCTGATTGCTGAGGGGTGCTGCTGTGCTCGTGGTCAGAACCGGCCCACCGCGCTGAAGTGGGAGGACGGCAGCGGCGGCGGCGGTTGGGACGTTTGGTTTGGCGGCGACGTGCAGGAGGGGGGCTTCTTCAATGACCGCCGCGGGAGGGTGGGCGCACAGGCACCGATAGCTGGCATTGAGGTGCTGCCCACTCCGTGTCCTCCGCCCCTTTTAGCAAAGCAGATGGGTGGAGAGCACAACCGCAGTGGCGTCTCGCGTTCAGCTGCATTGCGAGAGAAACAGAGAGGGGGGGAAGGGGGAAGAGGGAGAAAGGGAGATACGCCTGTCCATCTACATGTATATCTGTGGATATGTGTATGAATGTGCATGTTTGTGCTTGGCGGGTCGGTGCGCCAGATGATTTGCCTGCACAAGCTGGAGAGCTTGGAAGCGCGCGCGGTGTCCAAGCAGGTGATCAAGTCTGTCTACAGCACCACCTTTGAGGCCGCCAAGCAGCTGGTTGCGAGCGGCGTCGCGCAAAAGCAAGACTTTTGGCTCTTCTTTGGCTACTGCGGCTGGGCGCCCGGGCAGCTGCAGGGCGAGCTGGAGCGGGACAGCTGGTGAGGGCGCCCGCAGTGGCAGGAAACGATCTTACCCGCTTTGTTGTCATCCACTCCAGAATGTCAATGTGGGTCTGGCTCAAACTCATTATGAATATCAGCGGAAACAAAGACACGTGACACATAGCAATGACTGTGAAGTTTTGTATTTAGGGGGGTAAATATAACAAGCAAAATCATTGCATTGCTCAATGATACAGCTCACCGTCCCAACGTGACTCGAATTGGGCACACCTAAGGCTGTCTACTTCAGTTTAAACCGGATGCAAATTTCCACAACGGCATCGCAGTCTTTATTTAATAATCTTGCATTATATTGTTTTTTCGAGGGTGGTGAGGGTGCGGTGGGTGTGGTGGATGGGCGCAGGTATATGGCGGCGGCGGATTCCTCCGTCCTGCTGGACGAGCTGCTCACGCAGGCGTCTGACCCGCTGGCGCTGCCGCGGCTGACGGACGATGAGGGGCTGGCGGAGGGGGGCGACGGCATCGGCACCTGGACGCGGCTGATGCACAACATCGGGCGCAGCGAGGAGGTGAGGGAGCAGGCGGAGTCGCGGAACTGGGTATTTGACGACAGCATGCTGCGGGAGTGGGTGCGGCAGAAGCTGACGGAGCGGGAGCTGCAGGCGGAGGGTGGCATGCGTGGGTCGGATGAGGCGGAGTTTCCTTCCTTTCTGGACGTGCGGCTGGGGGAGGGGACGCTGCTGCGCGCGGGCGACTGCCCCGGCTTCATCCTAGACCGCCAGTTTCTTTACAAGTCGCTGCTGGTTGTGCTCAACGTGAGCGACAAGTTCACGCTGGGCGCGGTGCTGAACCGCCCCACCGCGACCGTGGCGCAGCTGGCTTTGGAGGGGGCGAGCGAGACGATCAACCGGCGAGTCTGCTTCGGGGGCGACATCGTGGTACCCTTTTCCCCCTCTCCCACAACCTGTGGATGTGCTTGTTGGTATTTGCATGATATGGCTATGAAATGCAAACACCAACAATTTCTGCCGTTTGAGGATATAAAATTTCATTTCGTGTGTTTGTGTGTGGTCCTGCGCAACGAGAATTGGGGACAGTTCATGCAAAGGGACGGGGTAGGGGCGGGTAGCGTGACCACCTAATAACAAAAGAAAAGAGAAACAAACGAACGGACCTGCCGAATGATTTGACCAGCCAGCAACAGGCCTCAAAATGGACAAAAAAACGCGAATTAAACAAACAAAATAGCGAACGAGGAAACAAAGAAGATATGAGTGAATGAATTGTGAAACGAAATTTGAGTTAGACAAACGAACAAAAATGAACGAACGAACGAAAGAGTGGATCAAGATAATTGAATGAATGAATGACTGACTTTGCAAAGGAACACATCGCTAGACAAACGAACGAGCGAGCGAACAATTGATAAACACATTGGCCAACTAATTCGCTCACTCAACTCGCTGAACTATCCAGCAAATGGTTGTGATGGCAATTGTTATCAGAACTGGGTTTGTGGGCCAGGATGGAGTGGGCGCAGGGTTGGCCGTCTGACATGGGACACTCGGCCCTCCCTGTCGTGTGTAGATTCAAGGGCAGGAGGTGTACGTAAGCCTGCTGCCCAGCTCCGCGGCTTCGGAGGGCTACGAGCCGCTGGGCAGCTCGGGGCTGAGCCGGCTGGCGGGGGAGGTGCCGAAGAGCATCGACGGCTCCCGCCTCCTCATCCTGCGCGGCTTCATGTACTGGGACGGGAGGGATCTGCAGCGGGAGGTGGCGCAGGGGAAGTACGTGGTGGTGCAGCCGGAGGAGGTGGCTTGGGAGGAGCTGTGGGAGCTGTCGGCTTACGCGCCCGAGGACGGCAAGCTGGACGGCGGCTGGACCTCCTCCCTGCTGGGTGTCAACCTTTGGCAGGGCGTGGTGGACGGCAGCGCCGCGGGGTCGGCAGCCCGTGATGAGATGGGCTCCCTCGCCGTCAGCCTGGGCGACCTCGCGCTGCTGGAGTGGGCGAAGGTGTTTGCCGAGTGAGGCCGTTCGCTGGTGGAACGGTACAGGCGTGAAGTTTCACAGGCGCTCTGTGACTTTTAGCCCCTTGCGGCCGTGCAATGAAAATTGGAGAGGGGAGGGGACTACGTGGCTGATGAGTTGTGGTTCCCTGGGAGTGCTGCGCTGAAGCCTTCGTCCTCTTTTCCATGTAATCCTCAGATCTCGAAAGTGAAGAGTTACTGCTCTTGTGCCCAATGACCCGTGGTCGCCTGTCGCACTTGTTCCACGGCTGCATCTAATTGTGCATGCGAATGACGGCGAGCTGTTATTTTTCTCATTGCAAGTGGCTAAGCGCAGCCACATTTGGGTATGTCGATGACTATCACATATCCGTTGTGCCGCCAATGTGTCGATACTACGGAATGCTGCCTTGGCTCTGGGCTGTCATACTGAGCCGTTCCAAATACTCATAATTGATGTTGACAATGACTGCCACCTTGGGAGGCACGCGTGTTGAAGGTAATGCCATATGAACTGATTTTTTTCTGTAATGGCTGTCGACAGTGGATCGTTGGCGTGAATATGGGCTTTGAGCTACAAGCCATCGTGAGCCGCTTTGTGTCCGCCCGCATGCACAAAAACAACGCGCCGTGTCGATTTCGTTCGTTTTGGTTATGGGCGTTGTGGCAGTCTATTGAACACGGTGCGTGGTTCGAGAAAGGAAGCAAGCTAATGTTGTGGTTACAGTGACCACCAGCCTGGTAGGTGGGCTGATGGTGTTGACTAATCGAGTGGGACAGGAGCGCGAGGCGCTTGCTGTAAGAGGGAACGTAATTAGTCTAACCGGAGGTGGTAACTAGTCTACTGGTTGTACTCTATACATCACTGAGATATCTCAACGTAGTGAGTGCTTTGTAGCTACTTACAACATAGCCGTTTGTCCACACGATGTGCATGACCAACGCGTCAGCTGCCCTTTCGTTGTGGTTGTTGCCCCTGATGTGGCGGCGGCATGCGGGCCGACCGTTCCGTCCTTGGCATTGTGGCTGTTGATTGTCAAACATTTATTGATTTGCTACAGTTAAATGATTGCATTCTCGGCATTGCCTAGAAGTTTGCTTAGTTAATCTGCTTGGTTTGTGCACAATGTTGTGCTTCCTTTATTTGCCGTGCGTTGGATTCCGTGACCCTCTTGTCACTCTTGCCCTCTTGTTTCCCCTCCCACTTTCCCTGTCCGTGCTCATCTTGTTCGTCTTGTAATCCATTCTCTTAGCTACAATTGCAACCCTTCATTTTGAACCAGAAAAATATGATATAATATAATATATCATAATATATTGCCGATTAGTTAAATCTTCAGAAGAATTATTGTCAATAAAGTCGATGCCAATAAGGATTGCAGTTTTTCATACGAAGGTACGAAATCTTGTCCGGACTTTTGTGGAGAGGTGCGGTAATGCGGTCATCATTTTTTTTTTTTTTTTGCGGGCATCATCTCCGATCGGGTATATCACGTCACGCCAGGGTCGGGTCGGGGGCAGTCGGCCCAAGACTTGCGGCGACATCGCCGCTGCGGACGACGATCGGTGTGTCCCCTGTGTTGGTGAGTGCTGATTCATATTTACGCCGATGATATACCGCGACTGCAGGACGAAGCTCCCCGCGTGTGGGGTTATGAACGTCCAGGGGGGGAGCTAACCGTCACAGCTATGCTAATCATCACTTGTCATCATCTAGACTCAGTGGGGTCGCGGGACACGACACGTTCGATGGGGTCGCTTCGCTACCCGAGACGTTGTTAGTCGCGACGATTATATTATATTGTTTGAACAGCGACTCCTGTCGCGAAAGAAGGGGCGCGGATCGCCAATAATAAAACTATAGAAGTACAAGCCGCCTTCCAAACTCGCTAGCAGGCGGAGCTAGGTAGACCTGGGATACTACTGGGCACCATCAGGATCGGAGAAGCGGAAAGGTTGGTTTCGACAAGTGCAAGGACGTCTGGCCTTAGAACTTAGCCCAACCGGGTATGTGGCTCTTCAGCGTGGCTCACGGCGCGGCCACCGTCCTCCTTCTTGCCGGCACGGCCTACCTGCTGCTGGTTCCGCCACCCTCGCGACCATGCACGCCGCGCAGTGAGGGTGCTGGCGGGGGCGTGCCCTCCACGGGGTGTCCCAATCACTGCTCCTTCCATGGGCGCTGCATCCACGGGGAGTGCAGCTGCGAGGTTGGGTGGTTGGGTCCGGACTGCGCGTCCCCCGATTGTCCGGACAATTGCTCCGGACAAGGAAGCTGCCTGAAGGGGCACTGCATATGCAGCGCCCGCTACGGCGGCACCAACTGCAGCCTAGATCGCCTGGACCTGCTGCGCGGCGAGCTACTGGCGGGCATCGACTTTGACCTCCGCCTCGGCGACAAGTGCCCCTTCCTTTGCCGCGCGGAGGCGGAGGCGGGCGGAGGGGACATAACTTACGCAGGCAGCAAGAACAAGGTGTACCACGTGACGCAGGACCTACGGGAGCTGCTGCCCGAGGAGTGTCCGGACCTCAGGTGAGGCCGTGGCCACCCAACTCCCGGATAGACTGACCTCTTTGCAGGTACACGCCTATCCGCACGCAAGTTCACAAAAATGCAACGAAAGCTAAAATGTTTTATCTCAATCAAATTAATTGCATTCAAAAGGGGACGCAAATTGAGGTATGCGCGAACCGCAAGGTGCCCATTGAAGTGCCCAGAGGGTATCGAAGGGGTGGGGGTTGGCTTGCTCTTTGGGATTTCGGAGTGCTGAAAGGTTGACGCATAACATGTGGGCGCTGAATGTGGGTGGCTGCAGGTGGCGGACGTGTGCGATCGTGGGAAACTCGGGCACGTTAATGTTTGGGAAGTTTGGCGCGGAGATCGACAAGCATGACATGATCTATCGGTATGGCTTTGTTCGTCAGCAGTGCACTACACCTCACAGCACACTTTACCAGCTCCCCCCCCCTCTCCACACACACACATACACCCACTCACACACACACACACACACACACAAACGCACACAGACACACTCATACACAACCCCCCCCCCCCCCCCCACACACACACACACACGCACCCACCGACACACACACACACACACACACACACACACACACACACACACACACACACACACACGCACGTTAACACGGTACATTTGGTCAGACACTGTCATGCACACACGCTCTCACACACACAACTGCATATACATACATACACACGGTCACACACACACACACGGTCACACACACATACACACACACACACACACACACACACAATCTTCCCCCCTTTATGAGCCGCTGTATTTGTGTGCAACTTGCTGCGCACCAATGTGATGAGAGCTCTTGGTTTGTGATAGGTGCCAGTGGGAACCTCTCTAATTAAAATTTTTCATATCTACATAAGAAGATAAGATCTTCTTATAGATAAGGGGTAGGTTATGACGGGGGTGAGGAGGGGAAGGGGGTTGGGAGGCAGAAAGATGGTAATTCAATTTGCGGTGAAAATGGGCTTGTGTTTGGGAGGGACGCGTATGGTCCAATATATAGCATTTTGGTGGTGCTTTCATGGGTGACACGGCAGGTTACAAGGGGACACATACCTAGGCTAAGCAAAGTTTAGTCCTTTGCTTTCGCGTCATCGAAGAAGCGAGAAATTGTTATAGTTGTAACCTCCAATTGAAGTTGGTTTGGATTTTCCCGCTCTGTCAATCATTTCAAAATACGAGCTTTTGCAAACAATGGGTACCATGGAAACATAATGCCCCTATGGTTACCTCTAAAGTTACCCCACACTGATGGCGCAGGTTTAACCAGGCTCCGACGGATGCCTTCAGCGAGCAGGTGGGGAGCCGCACCACGTTTGAGTCCCTCAACGCCAAGTTTGCGCACGAGCTGCAGGCTGAGGACCCCGACTGGCTGTGGCGCGACCCGCGGGTGCGCTTCTACTCCCCTCTCCTGCCCCTGCTCTTCCTTTCTATCCGTTTGCATTTCCCTATCCGCTCCCACCTACAATTGCCCCTCTTCCAATACACCCTACTATCTCAGCGCACCACACCCGCATATGCTATATCCAATCCCGTTTTATCGTAGCCCAACATACTCCACCACCCTCATGTTCTCGCGATGCACCGCATCCCATCTCGTCCATCACATTCTATCATATCTTATCTGTTGCCTGATAACCATCAAACCACAAAACTACACCCATAGCACGTCGTAGCCCACAACGGGCTATGGCATACCATCACACCACGCAACACCACATCGCAATACCTTATGCCAGTCTATCCTGTCCCACGACAACCCACAAACACGAGTTCGCAACAAACACCAACCATTCCATCGCATTCCATCGTTGACAAGAGTCCATACCAGAAATCACCACAATACAGGACATGCCACGCCATTCTGTTAATTTTATTTCGTCCCTCCACACCCCATCCAATACGCCACAACACACCAAGTAACTACGCGTCACGTACCGCCCCAACTAATCTTATCACGTCCCATCCCATTCCATTTGATGCCAACCCATCCCAACCCAAACCGTCACATTCAGTCGACGCCGCATCGCGGGGCGTCA
>JAPMLY010000026.1:200000-322500 GCA_026401115.1 Tetraselmis chui
ATGTGTGTGGTTAGTGGCATGTCTGAAGGTATGAATATTGCATTATTTAGGATCAAGTGATAGCATAGTGATGCCGCACTTGGCAAAGTATGCAATTGGTTTTCATTGGATGCTGAAATATCAATTCCAAAGTTTGAATTTACGGCACTACAGTATTGTCATTGGGGGGATATCTGGGACTGCATTTTAAGGCGAATGACTGATTTATTAAACATGTATCTCCATTTTCCTGTCTCGTTATATTCCCCATTTCATCTCAACAACGCACCCCAATCTCTCACCCCCCTAATGCATGCGGCACGGCAGGCATCACGGCGCGACAGTGGACAAGGGGGCCGGGGAGGAGGAGGAGGAGGACCTTTCGCGGGACATAGAGTGACGGGGCGACAAACATCTCTGACTCAAACAGAGGGGAGGCGGCTTTGATTCGGCGCGTTTGGGCTTCTTGACTGGTGGGAAATAAATAGTATGCGCTGTGTTTGTTGAATAATGGAAAGGGGGGGGTGAATTCAGTCCCTTGTTATGCAGCTGTGGTGGCTGACCTCTTTTTCCTGGCCGCGGATGGCAAACCCAGAGCGCGCGCAGAGAATGGACGCGCATGGGAAGTGACAGTGTCAAAGAAATTTCATAAAAATGGAAAATATTGGCTTTGCTGCGAATGATTGTGTTTTGCACCTTGTGAGTGGGACAGGGGGATATTATTTCGCTTTGCCCGGGGAAACCAGCGACTGAGTTTTCTGTGCTGTGGTTCGGCGTTGCTTGTGGAATGTACAGTTTCCGTCAAAAGACGGATGATGCGTCCCCAAAGATTTAACCCCACAGTGCGTTTGCCTGGAATTGTGGAAGGTACCAGGTATATGCATTCCGAGGGAAAGGCAGGTCATGGCGTGGCTTGTACTGGAGAATAAAACACATTCATTCATTACATTGCAAAAACAGATGCGTTGAATTAACTTCCGGGAATTTTCATTTCCATTTTTTCCAAACCCGATACCACAAAGACGAAAATGTCAGATACGCATGGCAATGATGCGCGCCCTGTTCTCCATATACCATCCTCGTGCGGTCTCTTGCGTAATTTTAGACAAGTAAGTGATTCACAAGGAAACAATGGGATGGTAGAAAAACATCGGATGACTGTGTAAGCAGACGACGTGTGAGGAAAAGCGGCATTTCACGGAGCCACCTATGGGTATAAACTTGAAACCTGCAAATAGATAATGCACCCCTTTGGCGGTATGCAATTTTGTGTTTACTCATTTGTTAGCGCTAATAAAATGATAATCAATTTGTGGAAATACTCAAAACGGCAATAATTGCACGACCGCTTTATATTTGGCGGTGTTTGTATAGATTTAACGTACCACCATCAGACGTGGAATCTGCTAGATTTCGGATAGTGAGGCTTTTTTCCTATACTAACCGCATTCTGTCCGTCGCAATATATGCAATATGATAAATCCTGTCCGTGTTTCTGCGTACTTGAGTACGAGGAATTCGCAATTCAGCAAACATTGTATATAATGTCGTTGACTAGGTCGGGTATCGGGTGTCCTTATACGGGTACCCGTACTATGGCTCGTCCGCACCGTCCGATCAGCACACGCGCCAGCGCATCATCATCGAGCAGCGCGGAGCAAATCTGGACATTTCAACAGTATACATGTACACGTACAGTACACGACCAGCTGCTTGTTGGCGGTTAAAGCGGTCAGACACGCACAGTCGACGACAGCAAGAACCAATCGCCCCGAGAGTGTCGCGCCGTCGCCTCCTGGCAAGTAACCCACGCGTAGTAAAAGCCTGCTCAACATAAGGTGCCGAACCAGGGTGGTCGCTCAGTGCTACAGGAAGCTTTCATCTTCGGTCAAGGGCAGGCCGTTTGGTCGGTTGTGGACTCACGGAAACTACTGGACAAAGTCTGGACGTTCATCTCTTTTCTAACCAGGCTCGGCTAAGGAGCGACGACTAGGTGGGCCGGCACGGAGCAAGTACACGCCCGCATCGGAGTGCAGGGAAGCAATGAGTCATCACCGAACGCTTGCATTGCCTACCCGTCCACGAGCGGTTTCCGCAGCCTGGTAGGGCTGGTGGGCGGCTGTGGCGCTACGGGCTGCGACCCCGACAGCACCCGGGCCAACTTACTTACACAACTTCACAACCCGCATCACCCGGTGTCATCAGCATGCTGGGGCCGGCCACCAGCGACGATGCGGAGGGGAGTCAGCTCAATATTATGGGCCACGCTCATGCTCCTTTTAGGTATGCTCCTGTGGTGTTGAAGTCGCTACGACACCCATCCCTCGACACTTTTGACGTGTCTACTGTCTACCCTTTCCGCACTCCGCAAAACAGTCTTTCTTGTGTTACTTGATTTCTTGATGAAACTACACAGAGTAAAGTCCTTTAAAAGCAGTGAGGCGAAGCAGAAGGCATTGCCGTGGCTGAGCCCGCTCGCAACTTCGACTCTTCGCTTCCTACAGGTTGCTGTGTTGGTTTACCGGGCGATGTTAACTCGGAATGGAGCACAACAGGCGAGCGGCGAATACGGCGGGAGTGGGGTGGCGGAGGTGGGGGTCAATACGCGGTAGGGGATGCGCTGCTGCGGAGCGGCGCATTTTACGGCGTTTTCTATGGCATGTACGGCGCTGCGGTGGGTGGTGGGCGAGGGGCACTGCTAGGCTGGGAGAACGTACCGAGCGGAGCCAGTAGTGCTTTCGGTGGCGGTAGCAGCTACAGCGCCGGCAGCTTTTACGGCGCTGAGTTACCATCTTCCGAGAACGAGGACATACCGCAGCCGCCGCGTCCACAACCACCCCCACCACCGCCCATCCTCTCGCAGCTCAGTAGCGTATTCTTCACTGCGGCGTTGGTTGACTTTGACGGACGTGACCTCGCGGGGGACCCGCAACAGTTTGAAGAGTTTCGCGACCTCTATCTCGATGCCATCGGTCGAATTCCGCAGCTACTGAACCTGCAAACCTATCAGGTCAAGAAACCTTATTTTTTTTTTCAATTTTTGCGCCCCCGGGATATTGGACTTGCATATAGTCGTATCCTGGAATTGTTGTTTAGGGCATTGCCTGACATGGCTCCTGCGTATGTCGCACCACTCGCAGGGCACCGTCATACACCGGGTGATGCTGCTGGATGGCGTCGTGCCCAATATCGACACGGAGATGCAATTTAGCGACGCTAATGAAGCGCAGACATTCGAGCGAGTTCTACAGGGTCTCGGCGGCACAAACGAATTAGGGTTTGGCGCGGTACAGTTTAAATACGTCAGTCTCGACGCACCCGCGTGGCCACCGCCTGACGAGCGGCTCAACGACTCCCCTCCTCCCCCGTCATCACCGTTGAAGCCTCCCGCGCCACCACCACCCACGCCGCCTTCGCCGCGGGACCGACCCATTACCACCCCCCCTCCGCCCGTGGCGAATCCGACGCCGCGAGTCACAACGACGAGCCAGCCAGCCGCCACGGCGGCTATTCGAAGAGACGGACCGTTGAGCAGCGGCGGTGGTATATCTGAGGGATACGAGGTGCCAAGTAGTGACGTTGCTTTTGCTGTGGGTAGCGGGCAGTCGAGCGCATGGGGCGATTGCGTTCTGGACCGTTTCGGCGGCTGCTGTACACCTCCGGCGCTTTTGGACGCGAAGGCGGAGTGTTGCGAAAATGGTGCGGTGGATGAATGCGGCGTGTGCGGCGGGCAAGGCAGCACGTGCAGTCTGGTGGCCAACGTGACGGTGGGCTTGTCGGCGGGGATGAGCGACGGCAGCAGCAGCCGGGGTCTGGATCGCATGCTTACTGCGTTCAAGCAGTCGATGAACCGTCTGTTCAAGGATCACCAACTGGACGCGTTTGAACAGCTGGAGGTGGAGCACGTCGTCGACAGACACTCGGTGCTGAACGCAACTCGCCTGCAGAGCCTTATGTTCGTCATTCACCCAGTTGAAGGTGCGAATAAAACTAGGGCCCAACCCCATCCCACAACAAATACCCTCCTGCCTAGTCTCTGAACGCCTTGCTTTTGCGAGTACTCCAGAGTTCGCACGCTTTTGACTGTCGTCAGCTGAGATCTGACATATAGTATATTTTATAATCGCAGACGCCGGGCAGTCGTCTCCCGCAGTGGCACTGCCCTCTCGCGCCGTGATGATGGAGCGGCTGGTGAACGCGTGTGCCGAAAAGTACACCTGGCGGGAGCTGACGTTGGTCGCTTATGAGGGCAGCTGGCGAATAGGTAGGAATAGGTTCCACTGTACTCTCTCCTCCGAGTGATGGCATATCATAAAATACAATAATTGGTATCAACTCGATTCATTTTCGACATTTGACTTAATTAATATTTTCTGATGGCAATGTTTTGCGGGACTTAATTGCAGGTGTCTGCGGGAATGGACTGTGCGAGGTGGGGGAGATGGAGGGTAGTTGCCCCAAGGACTGCCCCTCGCAGTTTCCATGCCCGCAGCCGACGCACGTGGCGGTGGGGGAAGCGGGGGTGGCGTGTGCCGGTCGCGGCGCGTGTGCGTCCGCCTCGGGTACGTGTATATGCCACGACGGATACACTGGACGCTTCTGCGAGGTCTGCGCAGACGGGTACCTTGCTGTGGGTGGGAACTGTGTACCTTCAGCCGAGATGAATTTCTCTAGCGAAGCATCGTCGTTGCATCCTCCCGGTAATAGCGCTCGACCTGTGACGAGCGCATCGCCCGCACCACACTCGACAACGCCTGAGTCGACCGCCTCTCGTCGTCCATCACCGTCTACCGCGGACGACGAAGCCTTATCCGGTAGACAGCATCAGCCCGGCTTCAGCGACGCGGGTCTAATCATAGGAATCGTGGTCGGTGCTTTTTCGGGGGTGTTGCTCGGACTGGTGGCGGTGGGAGGGGTGGCGTATTGGGTGGTCTCTCGAAAAGATGAGCGCCGTCGTAGCGATCACGAGCAGGCAGCGGAGCGAGGGGGCGTCCAACAGGACCCGTTACCTCAGCCTGACGATGTGCCACCCCTTCAGGCCGCGTTTACCGCAACGCCATGGCCCTCGTCTCCTGCCCGTCCCTCGGCGGTTATCGGAACTGGTAGGGGCGGGTGGGGCGGGCTAAGTGGTCGCGAGGGGCCCGCCATCACTCGCCCACGACGCCCTGGCATGGCGCAGCTCTACTCTGCCGGGACATGGCCAGACGTGCCACCACCTGCGCCTCAACCTGAGCCTGCTGATGTCGAGCTCTCCGAAGGGCCGTCTCACCCACCGCCTAATGATGTTACTGACGAGCAGGCATGTCGTAAGACGGAGATGAGCGATGATATGGAGGGTGAGATGCGTCATCAGTCGTCGGAGAATGGCGACAACAATTTCGAAGGTTCCTCAAGCTGGACGGCATGCTTGCCCGGGACCTCACGCAAGGCGGGCAGCATTGCAAAGGCAGCCGCAGCCGCTCTTAAGACGACAAGTAGTACAAAGCCATCTACTGCCAAGTGGGAGGCAAGGCGGCGGGGAGGAGACACTGGTGCCCGTCACCGCGCGACGACGAAGCCGGCAATCGCGGCTTTGTCAGTCGATGCCGCGACTGAAACCGGTCATAGCGACAATGACGAAAACAACAAATGTGTCACAACCGCGACCGGCGCTCAAACAGATCTCCCAGTCACCGAGGGCTTTAAGGTCGTCCGTAACCCGCTCGCAGATGAGGATTTAGGGTTTCGGGACGATTCTGCCTCAGAAAATTCTGTGAGGCGTGGCGATGTCGGGACGGGCAGCGTGATGGCTGCTGCCGGTACGCAAACTATTTCGGTCGCAACTGTGGCCACAATGACGGAGGCGGGTGCTTCGACTTTGGGAAACGACGACGCAAGTCGCTCGTCTTTTAAGTCTGGAAATACAACTCGACGTGTGAGTGCCACGGGAGGGCGGGCTGTCGGACTACTGCGGTCCGAGCCGGTTGTTAAGGGGATTTCCTGTCAGACAGATGAAAATATCGATTCTGCCGCTCAGCACTTTTCGTCTAGTGACCCGCCGCAGCGGTTGGCTGCGCCATCGACATCGTATGCTCGAGACGACTCTCGTTTCCCCCCCGCCGACCGCTCGACCTACCCCCACCCGCAGTTAATGCCAACTGGGTTTGATGAAGCGGGGGCAGTGCGAGGACTACAGTCGGACGACTTTGGCGTTCGTATCGACCCGACGTGGCGTGACGGCGAGTTGTGTATTCGGCCGTCTGGAAAGCAGCAGGCGCCGGTGACCATCAACGTCACGCTCCACCACCACTCGCACTCGGGAGCGCACTACCACTACCAGAGTGCGACGGGTTTCAGCGAGACGGACGATACAGCAGTGGGTGCGCAGCAGCCTTGGTCGAGTGGCACCGCTGGAGCTGCACCATCGTCGTCGCAAAGTCGACAGCGACGCCCTTTGCAGCAACCAGGCGCCGGCTCCAACAACAGTACTCACAAACCCGTACGCAATGCGTAATCGCCGCCGTTCTCCCGGCGCAAACGACGGGTGAAAGGGTGACTTTCGCTCCAATTTCGGTTCAGAAGCAAGTCTTACTATTACCATCGGAGACAAATAGCGGGCCTTTTAGACTTTAGAAGAAAATATGCAGATATGATTTTTTTAGAGTTATTACATTTACAAATTATTTTAACTTTTTTAATTTTCTCACCCATTTAATACCAAGAGTACAAATATGTGCTACTCTATCGTCGCTCCGAATTTCGGTCGTTTTTGTTTTTTTCTCGTCGCAGGCCTTCTTTCTAATATATATGTATATATACATGTGTACCCTCGCAACTTGCTGCATCATGCACCCGTTCAGTGGTATTGTTGTCTTCAGTAATTTAACAATTTCTTACAAGAAAAAGCAGTGGAGGCCAGGAAGCAAGAAGAGGCTGCTGCTGATAATGTAAACGTTGCTGACGTGCCCCTGTTTGGCGTATGCAGACATCGATACTGCGGTAGCAGTACCTGTACCGAGGCAGCCGCTACTGACAGTAATGCGGATTTGAGAATGAATAACTAAATTTCTTACAAGAAATAGCAGAATTCGATTCATATGAGCATGAATCGAATGAACAGATATCGCGAATATATATCATGAAAATTGCGCTATGAGTAACTCGATGCCCACACTGTGGGGGTGTGCTTCCCCTTGCAATTTGTGAATGGTTGACATTTTTTTCTGCGGAAAGAGACAGCTTTGTTAAGCCTCGATGCTGTCGGTCGGGACATTCAATTAGCAATGCCGAAGAAGCGCCTGGGCACAAATTTGTCGAGTCCCGGCCGTGGTGGCGGTGAGAGTGTTATTTGGGTGTGCGATGGTGGTGCGTATGGTGTAGAGGGCACCACGTACCATTTACCTGAAGCAAGTACACGTACGCATTTTTCGAAGCAACTGTTTTTCACTTTCCTTGCGGGGATCACTGTTTTTTCGTGAGACGATTCGATAGGTACCGAATTTTGGCGAAAACTGAGGGGGGGAGGGGGGGGTAGGGTATTTTGTGCTTGTATTTCAACTCGGTATGTGCGTACTGAAGCATTACATGAACCCTATTGAGGGTTTAGGAAACCTTAAAACTAAATCCTAGACCAACAGCGAGAAGAAGTTGAAGACCCTCGAAAGGGAGGCAGCCTTGCGCAGTAGGGGCAAAACTTTGTCAACAACAGGCGGCAGTGACCGTTGGCGGCTCAGCAACATCAAAGCGCTTTTGACACCTGCAGGGAGGGGTGATGGCTAGGGCCACTACCGTATGGTTGGGTTTTAGTGATGCTGCATGTGATATGCGCATGGTTCCAAAAAGTGCCCCGCCCGCCCCCCATTTCATGCTTGCAAACCACATCTTACACCCTTACGCACGCAACCATGCATTGCTTCAGGATCAAACGCTGTGGGAGTGAACTTTTTAACAAGCCAGTCGACCAAGTACTGTTAAAGTACTAGAAGATCCATACAAATAAAGTTGAAGGGGGGGGGGGGGGCTAAAACAAAACATTTTATCTGAACTTACAACCTAAATCTTCCGCGTACAATTAGGAATTCCATGTTAACTCAATCCCCTGAATGATGTGATTTTGGCGTTAATAGCCGCTCAATGCATTGAACAGTTAGCGCAAATGAAAAACAATACCTGGCACATTTTTTGTAAGTCTGAGGTGGGGACATTAGACATCGTTTGCAATTGGGCGCGTGGTTGTCATGCATAAGGCCTGGAATAGGGAAACAACCTACTTAAGTAAAGCAAAACCAGTTGTGTGTAGGCATCATTCACACGGTTTCCCTTCCAACTAGCCAGCTGCCCATGGGAGAATGCTACATGTCGTACCTTTTCTGGATTTACTAATTGCGGATGGATCCATTCCCTATCTCGTTATTACGATTTTGTCACTTTGATATATTTGTCGACACATTTTGCAATCATTTTGCCCAAATAAAACATTAAAAAAAAACAGACGTCGTTTTGCGAGTCTTAGTTGCAAAGGTGGTAGTATTTATTTGGTGCGTGGGGTAATATTGCGGGTGCGATAGTCGTGCTTACGGCCTAAAAGACATAGTGGTAGGTGCCTGAAAGTAAAGCAATAATCTATTAGTCCCACTAGCTAGCGGTACATGGTTTCTCATTTTCCTTTTCTAAATGCGGCTCCGTAACGATGCAGTGAATATATCCTTGAAATTTGGAGTTTATTGCTTGAATAGGACATAGGTCATGGCTGATGTCGACCGGAACACAGCCTAACCATTAATGATTTTAGTTTTAGCCGTGGCGGTGGCAACATCGATAGGGTGTGTGCTGGGCATCATGCTTCCAGTATGGAAAGTAAAGAAAAACCAAATACTCTACAATTGGCTTCTGTGCCTCTTCTCTTTTCTTTTCACTTCTTTACGGGTGGATTCAACCGCTTTCATTGTACTAAATCCTCATAAATATTCCACCTTTGCAAAATATACTGTAAATATTCTTGGAAGTGAGCGTGTCAGTAGTCAGTACTTTCATTGAAGCAAGTCACTCCTGGAAAAAGGCTGTTGTTTGTCAATAACTTCGTGCACATTGGAGATCCATTCGTTTTCCCCTTACATTGCGCTCTACGTAGCAGCGGAAAATCAACGAAAAAGAGAGAAAATAATTTACACTGAATGTCATTCGTCGAGGTCGAGCATCAGAGTGACGTGATGATACGCACTTTTTGGGCGGTGCCTATAAGAATTAAGGGTGTGGTATTATGGTCGCACACTCTTGCACGTGGTCTAGCCAGTAGCAATTACATAATAATACGCCAGGCCTTTGATAATTAATTACCTGAATTAGTAATAATGTAGTTCACCGGCTGTCGACAACATGTTGAACTCCGGATAACTATAAAGTGTGGAAATTCCGTAACTCATCGGAGACAACTTAAAAGTGTGTTCTTGAGCACGGCACGGACGGTCTGAAACTAAACCGAAAAGCTGGAAAAACACCCGATAACGTGATTTGCTAGTCTGAGCCGTGGCACTGGCACATGCGATTGGAAATAATGTGAGTGCCATGGATGATGCGGTGCCAACCGTAGTGTTCAAAAGAAAAGTAGCTATGGACACCCTTTCGTGGTAGTTTCCACTGAGTTCTTCGCAAATACTTGATTTCGCTTACCAATAACAAAATACAAATTGAATACCCAAGTCTCTCAAGTAGTTTCCCTTACAATTATTTCCTTTCCAAATATTTGTCAATAAAAAATTTCTTACAAGATAAAGCAGTGGAGGCCACCAAGCAAATAGAAGAAAAGAGGAAAAAACCTAAGCCCGAGGAACAGGAAGGCATGCCACAGCATCGGCACTGCCCTCCTGAAAAGCGCCGCGGAGAAAGGAACCCAGAGTGCCATGAAGAGCAGCAGAAAGACGTTGCAATCAGTCAATGGAATTTGTTACATCTTCCTCGTGCGTTTTAGGAGGAATCCCTTCGCTCTCATTTTACATTCCTTCTTACAATTCCGTGTCACGGAAAATACCGTAGCAGAGTCAGAATCTAAATTATCGGCGAAAGGTTTTTTCTTCCTTTCTTTCTTTTTCTTGCTTGGTGGCCTCCACTGCTTTTTCTTGTAAGAAAGTTTTTGAAATTATCGGCGAAAATTGTGAATAACTTTGCCGCGACCCGCGAAATAATATGAGATCTTATTGGAAATTTTCTGTTTTACTTTTATGAAGGTGTATTACCTGTATTCACATCGCTTACTAATCATTCCATCATAGAGACGCTGCAGCGAATCTGACGGCTGAATCAAAAAGCACCGTAGGATTATGCCCTGCTGGCCGCGGAAAACACAGACAGCGCGCGTGTTTATTATTATTAAAGGGTCGTCGAGCGAAAAATACAGAGCGAAAAACACTAAGAGGAAAAACACACGTGCCGCGCCGGGCTGCTCACTTTTGTACGTTTCTTGCGGTGCTAGTACAGTTTCCAATAATTATCATCCAGTGTCTCGATTTTACCGTCCTAAACGGCGAAGTGGGCACGGCGGCACGAACACGCGTGGTCGCCCGTGATGTTGACCTGATCTAGCAGCGCAGCTACCGCCAGCGACCAGCTAGACTGCTATGATGGCTCGGAGGCACGCGATGGCGAAAGAATCCTACCATTATTATCGCTAGCATTTTAGTAGCGCCACCGTTTGCCTCGTCTGCTAACCGTATATGCCCGCACCTTGTCTTGCTTCGCGCGCACCGGTCAATTCAACGACGGCAGCGCGCCATCCCACCCGCACTTACACGCTCTACTCCCTGACTTCTGTATAGAAGGGGGGTAAATTAAGACAGCGTGCGCGTGAAGAGCACAGGATAGCCGCGATAGCAGTGACTGGGATGGATGAGAGGATATTGGTTGCATAAAACACCAACGGGCTCTTTACAGGGCGCCTCGATATTAATTCACTGTCGCTAAATAATTGTTTATGGCATTCCGTCCGCAAAATTTAGCTGTAGAAACGCATGTATTAATAGGTCCGGCCCGACTGTCAGGATGGGAAAGCTGGAAGGTGGCAGCCAATAATTACAAAGCTCGCTCGAAGCAGGACGTGACGCTGGCCTTGAGCTTCCCGTATTACTTCGGTGGCCTTCACGGGAGCAGAGCGAGCGAAGAAAAGGGCTCGCCGGCCGGGAATGGACAACCTACTCTGACTCAACATTCGTCCATAAGCTAGCATGACAGGGATGAGGAGCAGTAGGACTTGTCACTATAGTTCACTCTCAGCCCTACAGGTACCGTTCCTCCTCAAGATCTCCAGCAGTGCTCGCCGGTGACGGGGTGCGGCGTGGCGGGGACGACGACAGCTTGTCCCCGGGTGACCTGCCACGATGACGCGACGGTTTGAACTGCTGTGAGGGGGTTGAGTGGGGTGCCGCTCTCATCTGCTCTGCTGCAACAGGCCAAATAGAGGAGGGCAGTCGGGAGGCGGCAACAGCCGCAGTTGCGTCTTCCTGGGGCGCATCGGCATCCAGCGACACAGGACGCGGTATGGAATGATGCTGGTACTGCCAAGGTGAGGGGTGCGGGGTGGCGCGTTGAAGCGCAGCGATAGCGGCGCCAGGGGAGAGCGACTCGAGGTAGCGGAGCTCGGCGAGAGACGGAACAACACCACCACCGCCGCGATGCAGGTCGGGGGCTTTACTATCTTCAGCGCGACTGCTGTGTCTCGTCATCCCCGGCGGCGGTGGGGATGATTCTGACCTCGACCACTCTGCCATCGAGCGACGGAGTACCTCAGACTGCACGTTACCATGGTGGTGCCGAGAAACAAGCTCCGCGACGGAAGGAGGGTTATTATTATTCGGCGGCCAGATCATAGGAAAAGGGGGCCGCATCCGCGCGCCTTCCGCCCAGATAGTCGCCGGGTCGGGTGCCCAGCGCCCACGCACGCAAAACGGCGGACGCTGCCAGTCAAACATAGGGGCAAGCGGGCGAAGTGCCACTGGTGGGCCCATCAGACCCGACCACGATGACGGTGGCCAGCCAGCTGCACCCTCTGGCCCCACAACCCCGCCGCCATAAATCACGGGCGACGACTCCTCGGACAGAGTGGACTGGCGACGGGGAAACTGCTGAGCGGGATGACGGTGGATCATAGCGAATAGATGGTCTGACGTGGGCTGTGATAGTGGCTTTCCGTCAGCCCAGGGGTCCAAGTAGTTGGCGTTATGATGGGAAGGGAGGTTGCTGACGAGGGTGGCGGTGCCGTCGTCCGCCGATGAGACTCGGAGTCGACGGCGCCGGTGGTTGTGGCTCTCCAGACTCGCACGACAGCTGTGCTTATCGCAATCGAATTCAGAAAGGGCGTGGAAGCGGCCACACTGCTGGCAGAAACGCAGGGTATCGCCTCTGATGGCCACGCGGAGCGCCTGTTGGTGCACGGCGCATGTGCGGTAGCGGCGCGAGCTGACACTGTCATTAGGGCCCAGTAGCGTGCCGCAGTCATCCACCTGACAAACAACAAGGTTCTGATCCGGGTCGATCACACGTCTTTGCTTATCGCCCGAGGGGCTTTCTTTCGACTGCTGGGTGGTCGTTGCGGGGTTGGTAGAGCGGTTGTGTGACTTTGCGCCCGCTGCAGCTCTGTTTCGACGGCGGCGAAGGTTGTGCATCTCGAGGCTCGTCCGGCAGCTACGCTTGACGTCGTCAAAGCACGAGAGCGGGTGAAAACGGGCGCAGCGCTGGCAGTAACGTTGCCAACCCTCCGAGTTATCTTCGGTGAGCGCCACGCGCTCCGCTTGTTGGTGCTCGTGGCACACCTTTTGCCGCGGGTTGCGGTCTCGCCAATAGTCCATCGGACGACCGCAGCCAAAAGCGATGCAGCACTCGGGAGAACTAGGGACGGCCGCCCGCCTCCCTCGCCCGCCTCCACCGACCACGCCACCTTCTTGAGGGATTCCACCACTGCGGTGACTGCCTGACGACAAGGGCGCATCTTCTTCGCTACTGTGCACGTGAGGGCGTCCCGGTTCGTCCAGGTTGGTGTCAGCCGCTCTCTTCCCCCCGGTACTTGTAGTATTAGTCGTTCGAACAATAATGTTATCACCACCCCCACCGCCCTCGACGGCCAATAACTTGTCGCGCAACTGCTGCTGCCGCTTTGGGCCAGTAGTTCGTGCCGCTCGTTTCTGGGAAGCTAGCCGGGAGGCGCGTTCCATGAGTGGCCTGCTATCGTCTCCTTCGCTTCCGCTCGAGTCAGCGTCGACTCCGTCGGGCCGGGCTGCTGCACGACAGGCCTTGCCGGCAGAAGCACGCCCGGGGTGGAACGATGACGGGTGCTGCCGTACCGAGGAACCCGCCCCGCTCTCCAGACCTGCCTTCACCTTGGCCCCGTCAGGTCGCAAAATCGCCTGTCCCTCATCACCCATTTGCAATCTTCACCGCCCTCCTTTGAAGACCGTCAAAAAATACAGTCACTCGCAGCAGCCTAAGATGCGTGCGTGTGAAGTCGAGGGCAGTTCGGCGGCTGCTTGCGGGAAGGCGCGTTGTGAACTAACCTTGTCGGTACCGCGTATACCTGTACGGAAATACATTTTCATCTGGTTCAACGATCGCTCGTTCGTAAATATAAATCATCGCGTCCCTGATACAGGTGAAGGTACAGGTACCGGGTACCGTACCGGGTACCGTACCTCTTAGTCTGCTGGTACACCGAGTACTGGACCCTTCGCATCTGCCCGGCATCATTACGGACGAAGGGTGCTGCGGCCGCTCTTATTATTTGCCCTCGTCAGCACAATATGAATAGTACTACATGTATGTACGGGAGACGGGTACCATACTGTAGTATTCTGTGTACCGTGCACCTGTACTCCCCTACGTGTGGCGGGGCCTTTAAATCATCCGTCCCTGTAGTACCGGCCTTGGATGCTGACCTACTTACAATAACATGCGTACACGAGCACATCAAGCAATACATTACAGCCAAAATCGAGAATTGAAGGTATACGTATACGTATGTACTACTCAGGTAAATTAATCTATGAGAAATGCGGTAAGCCCCCTTGACCTACCTGTATATTACGTAATTTTGATTCATTGAAGGTACAGGTACGGGGATCTGTTCTGTGCAGAATAGTGCATTATGTTCTGATGTTCAGAATAGTGCATGTGCAAGGCACGTGCATTGGGCGCACGGCGAGACGTCAAACTCGTCGCATCAATAATAAGTCCGCAACGTCAGTACTCTTGCTAATCGTATTCCTTTCCACGATTCAAATAAAGTTTAGAATTTTGCATATTTCTGAGTTTCTAGCCCCCCGTCACCCAAAGTCGCTCTCCGCCATGCTGAGAAGAACAAGTTCGAGAAGTACTCGGAGGGGTTGAGGAGTCGCCCCGACATCCGTTTCAATCCCTTTGCAGTCACGGAATTCGGTACTCTCGGCGGCCACGCCACGGCTTTCTTGACGGAGCTAGCCAAGCAGGCAGCCGCATCTAAAGGGATGCATGTATGCAAGTTGTTGGCCTCATGGCGTCGAAAGGTCTCTCTCGCCGTCCATGTTGCTCACGCGGACAACGTCTTGCGCGGTTTGTCCGCCGATGCGGACGGCGTGGAGGCCGTTTCTTCCTCGGTTGGGATGCCTTCTCCTGCCACGGCGCTCTTCACCCGCGCCATGGGCCGCAAGCGTCCCCGTGCTTCCTCGAGCGGCCCGTGAGGCGCCGCTTGTCGCCTCCACGTGTTGCATTCTCGGCGTGGCCTAGGAGTTTCCTTAGTTTATTCTCCTAGGTTTGTGCACAATGTAATGCTTTCCTTTTGTTGTGCTTTGGATTCCGTGATCCTCTTGTCACTCTTGCCCTCTTGTTTCCCCTCCCACTTTTCTTGTCCGTGCTCATCTTGTTCTTCTTGTAAACAAACATATTTCTGAGTTCGCATATTTGTCGTGTTGCATATTAGTCGTGATTAGAACTTAGTGGTGAGAGGCCACTCCTTGATAGCCATTATTATTTAGAACGCGAAAGGTCGCGGGTTCGAAACCCGGTGAGTCCGATCTTGGTATATAGGCGTGTGACGGCCCAAGATGAACCCCCACCTTCCACATATTGTTGTCTCAACTTCTTCCGTTAGACTGCAAGCTATCCATGACGGGTGGGGAAAGGCATACTAAATAACAATTCCATAATTGCCATGCACAACGCCTCATGTTCTCACGTTCACAATGGCAAGTTAAAAGAGCATGACGAAGCAAAAGGAAAAGAAACAACACCAAAGGGCGCCGGGAAGAGACTTTCGAAACACGGCGTTTATTTCATTTTTAGTACAGGTAGCGGTAGAGAGCGGGCTGGGCATTATTGTGCATATCTTTTGCGAGAATTCCACTCTACATTTCCACGAATCTATTTTCGAATTATCAACCAATGTTATTGGTGACGTCTTACTGGGACCGAATGTTGCGCTCTACTTCATAGTGTGCTTTCACTGATTAGTCCCGGCGAATTTGATTTGGGCATTGCTGATGCTGTGGCGTGCATTCCCGTTCTTCGGGGTTAGGGTTTTCCCTCTTTTCTTCTTTTTACCTGGTGGTCTCCGCTGCCTTTTCTTGTAAAATTATTTTCTGTATTTGACATTTTGGATCTACATCGAAAGTGCTGGTGGATTACACTGCTTTCTTTGTAATAAATTCAAAAAAGATTCATATGGCGGAGAGTGGTAGATTCCCCGCCTAACTAAAGCCTGGCGGGTTTGGAGGGTACCAGCCGTGCTGAGGAGGGTAATAAGACAGCCGCTGCACTGCATGTCAAGTGCTTGCGCATGTTGCTGCAATCGAATTTCCCTAAAAAATGTTCGATCACATGCTGTACCTGTACCTTCGATTTAATAATATAATGACATGTACATATACGCATGGTAGCTACTGAAGTAAAAATCTGTCACTATTTTGATTACAATCAAAACAACTTGAGCACGGACAGGGGAAAAGGGACGGGTAACAAAAGGGCATGAGTGACAAGAGGATCACGGAATCCGAAGCACAGCAAAAAGAAGCACTACATTGTGCTTAAACCTAGCAGATTAAACTAAAGAAACTCCTAGGCAACACCGAAAATGCAACACGTGGTCATATTGACATTAACGATGTTCTTATTTGGTGTGTGTTTTCTTTCCTTCTTAGAACGTGGAGCGATTTGCTGGTAGTTGATTCCATCACTACTTTCTTTGCAATTATATCAATATAATGGAGGTTCAAATTACAAGGGGGGGCGAGAATAGTCGGGCGTTGCCATCACAACGATACAAATTCCGACCGCTAGATTACGCCGGTTGCAATTGTAAAACACGGACATGCGTTACCCCTATACAACGCGCCGACACACAGCCGTCGTCCGCATTCTACCTTTGCGCGAGCACATCTCACGCAACGGCATCTATATTCTCGAAGTCTAGCAAGGTAGAGATCATCTCTACTAGCGCACGGTGTAGCTACTATCGAAACATCTCACACTGTAATTATGGTAGACAATATACTATAAGAAATGAATCCAATAGGGGATGACTACGGTATCAACAAGGCGCCACCATTTGCAGCGTAGTTTGAAGAATTGCATAATTTTGTTAACGAGGTGTTGCCAAAATGACGAAAAAGCGATAAGACGAAACCGCGCCATTCCCTAACAAGCAAAAAAACATTCCGTTAGTACCGACCGACGCCGTATATGATGGTGAGAGCCACGCCTATGTATGCTAGCTCGGTCGAGACCGCGTACATCAACCCCCACGATTGGATCGACCTAATCCCTAGAGCGTTCAACGACACTTTTCCATCGGTGATCACCTATGCTCCCGGACAATGGACGCCTCGACGCGATGAGATTGTCAAATTTCTAGCAAAAGAAAGATAAATTCCCCCCCGCGACGAGTATCGACACCTAGCATGCTACGGGGTTTACTCCATAACCGCGGACGCGGCGCTCGAAACGGCTATGGCGACGATTCGTTCGACTATCTCTATATCTTGGAGATAGAAAGAGATAATTAGACGTAGGCCGTGCCGGCCTCACAAGGGGGCCGGGTATGGAGACTGGATAAATAAAAGAGAGGAGAGAGATGATGGCCGACGAAGGTACCGCCAGGGGCGGCCGACCGCCACCAATAGGGAATATAGTACCGCTCATAGCATAACACTAAGAACCATGATGTCATATAGCTGCCTTGTACATAAGCACGAGACAACGGGATACAAGTGCTAGCACACCCCCTCAAGGTAGCCGAGGTCTTGCCGTCGTTCTAGCTTGTGTCGAGGAAGATGCCATCTTGGTCTTAAGTGTTATTGTGCGGATAGCGCGTGTTTCATGCCGGATAGGTGTAGGGACATATCCTCACATGAAGGTGATGTTACGAGCGAGTAGCCAGCATGATAAGGTTCCAAATGTACTGCGGAATGTAATACTCTGACATGTAGTGGGGGGGGGGGGGGGGGGGGGGGGGAGGCTGTCCACGGGCGAATTAGCTGACGCATGAGAGCGCCCGTCGAAGAAGGAGCAAGGCGAACATGGTTGTCAAGAGCGTCCAGGCACGGAAAAGCATAGACGGGGGCTGCTCATGTTGACTTCCCCCCTTCGCCGTTGGCAAGGCTAGATCCTCGCTAAGTCGGGTGAGCGCTTCGGCGTTGCCTCGGGGAAATACAATAACATGAAAAAAGTAAAGTACGCGCGGGCCAATTTTTCACGGGTCGATTTAAAAACCATAAACGGTCGAGAGCATAGGTAGGCTGAAGGCTAGATGAGACTGAAAGCTAGGTGGGGCGAGCGTGCCGCTGGGCGCTTTACACACGCTCTTCTACTTTTTACGTGGGAGATGGAAGAACATGTACGGATAACTAGCTCGAAGGCGAAGCGTGGTGTCGGATGGACGAGGTAGGACTGCGTGGCGCTGAGCGTTTTACACATGCTCTATACTCTTTTTTACGTGGAGTAGGTGAGTAGTACTAGCGTGGCGCCGAGCGCTTTACACACGCTCTTTTCTTGTGTAACTTGGTGGAGGGCCCACAAAATGTTGCAGATGGAAAGAGATAGTTACACGTAGGCTGTGCCGGCCCCGCAAGGGGGCTGGGTATAGAGACTAGATAAGCGAAAGGAGAGAGATGGCGGCCGGTCAAGGCACCGGCAAGGCCGGCCGACCGCCACTAACGGGGAAATAGAGAACCGCTCATAGCATAGCACTATGTACTAGGACGACAGATAGTTGTCTTGTACATAAGCACTAGGTAACGGATGCTAGTGCTAACACTACCACAGTGGAAGGAGCGCACATGGGACGTGCACGACGCGGCCACTCTGGTACACAAGGCTGTCGCGCATGCCGTCGAATGAAAACGTATCCACATTCGACGGTTCTAGGGCAAGAAGGCCTTCACGAGAGAGGAGAGAGTCGCCGAGCGACTCGTCTACTCCCAATTCTCCAACACCCAAGCGGCCGACCAAAACACCAACGGCGTCGATGGACTCCTCGCAGCCCTGAAAAACAAGCGAATCGAAGTCGCTATCCACGCGGCCGCTAAAGCTCAAGCCGCACAAACACTTAAACAACCGAAGACCTGCCGAGGCGAAGGAAACAACTCCGATAGACTTACCTCGCGAAGGGACAACTATTGAACCATGCAAACACAGTTAGTGTGGAAGATAACTTACGCAAACGTAGTTACAGTCACAGTCCCGCAAACGGAACAGTTACGGCGACAACCAGCCTACAGGCGTGGTGTCGGGACAACAGAAGTGTGGGTGCTGTAGCCTAGCGACAGTTGTGTACCGAGTCAAACAGTTTATCGGTATGTCCGATCTAGACATGTACTAATCATATCTAGAGTAGCTTACAATAGCTATCTGCAACTAATACGTATGCGGTATTACTTACAACACTCCTCCTGCATGTAGCTACGGGATGAAGCGTTGCATTGGGTCTTGTCCTCCAAGGATCGCACTTCGGTGTCTTGCCAGTGCACGTCCTGGGAGGAGTTTGGTGAGCATGTCAGCGTCGGCAAAGCCTGTGAGTTGGAGGCTGTGGTTCAGGCCCCCCCCCAACGTCAGGCGCATGTCGATGGTGCCATGAAGGTAGCGGGGGACCTTTTGCAGAGCGTGCCAATGTGCCTCCGTGGGTGAGGCTTGGGCGGAGCCAAGGATGCGCAAGACCGTGGAGACAGCGGGGCGCGTGCAGACGGGGGCGTAGTGGGGGCTGCCCAAGAGACTGGGGTGGACGTCTGGGTCAAAGTCGGGGGTTGCGTGTGTCGGTCGGCCGATGACCATGGGGTCAATGGTGGGGCGACGACGGCCGCGGGGGGTGTGGTCGCCACGCTTGGCTGGGGAAGAATGGTGTCCATGGAAGTGAAGAGGTGGGCCACCGGGAAAGGGAGAGCGGCCGGCCATGGAAGGCGGCGGGGCGTACGGATGCGGGTGGTCACGGGAGGGGGGGATGCCGTGAGAGGGCGCCTTCGGGATGAGAGGTATGGGGTGGTGAAGGGCATATCCAGCGGGGGGGAAGGGGGGGGTGGCGGGAGTTGTTCAACCGCGGTGTCGTGACGCGAGGGGTCGCGGTGTAGGGCAGAATCAGCGGGGGGGTATTGGGGGGTAGGTTGGAGGTGTTCAACCATGAGCTCGTGACGCGAGGGCTCGCGGTGCGCATCGGGACGGCGCTGTGCGACGGCGGGGTCGCCAACAGGAGCTGCAGCGGTAGCAGCAGACAAGGCCGACTGTGCGTCCGGTGGGGCGTAGCCAGGCTGGGGATGCACAAACAGGGGGAGGGTGTGCACGTCGTGGCTGTCCCGAAAGTGTCCGAGCTGAGCATCGTGGCGGCGCTGAGCGACAGGGGGGTGCGGATTAGCACCCGCAGTAGGACGAGCAACAATGGCGGCCGACCGCGAGTCGAGGTACGCTTCAAGGCGCGTAAGTTGCTCAAGGAGCAGCGCGAGAGTACCCTGGGTGGTATCGTGATTGCTCTGCTGAGAGCCTGGGTCATGGGAATCATGAGGTGAAACAGGCGGAATTTTCGGCGCCATTTCGACAGAGGGCGAAAAAGAAAGAGCTGAATAAAAAACAGGCGGCGGTAAAAACCGCTAGCCGGACTCGTGCCTAACAGCGGTTTCAAAGAGACGGCCTTATGCCCGCCGACCCCTCGGCCTGTAGCCCCGGGGTGTCTCAGAGCACATTCTCTGTATCCTCCACCCAGTGTGGGGCACAAGTCGAGGCCAAGGCCAGGACATGTGGAGCGCTGCGCTGGCGGCTGAGTCGCTAAGATAATATAAAAATAAAAAAGGTAAGCTACGGCTGGCGTGCAACCTGTGGATGCGTATTCACCCGATGGTGCGCCCCCCCGTTCTCCGGCTTGGACATGTGTGCACCCTGTCCACACACGACGAGTGCGTCGGTGTGGGTGGCTGGCTATCTCAGTCGAGTGGCTGACTTAAGAGGGGTGGTGGCGGGTTTTAAAATCGCAGTTTATACTGGCGATACCGCCGACAACAAGTTGAAAGTACTAGGTGTCTAGATAAACTTGCCTTCTGCGGGAGAGCTGTCGATCGCAGCTCGCCGAACCAGGTTGTCGCGCGTGAGTGACGCGAGGCGGGGGCCCATAGCCTATTGAACCATGCAAACACAGTTAGTGTGGAAGATAACTTACCCAAACGTAGTTACAGTCACAGTCCCGCAAACGGAACAGTTACGGCGACAACCAGCCTACAGGCGTGGTGTCGGGACAACAGAAGTGTGAGTGCTGTAGCCTTGCGACAGCTGTGTACCGAGTCAAACAGTTTATCGGTATGCCCGATCTAGACATGTACTAATAATATCTAGAGTAGCTTACAATAGCTATCTGCAACTAATACGTATGTGGTATTACTTACAACAACAACAGTCGTAAGGACAAGACGCACCAGGCGAAGGAGAAGCACGAAAAGCGCGAGAAGGACCAGGCATGTCCATAAAAGAAGCCCGAGCCCGAGGCAGAAAGTTGAGGATGCACACCGCGGCGCCGATTCCAATAGCCTAGCCTCCGACTACATGCGACATCGCGTGCGACGGAGCTCATGCGAGTCTGAAAAATTGGCGCGGGCGTGCAATCCCTGCATTGGATCCGGGGGGGTGGAGTATCTATTCCGTTCAAGAACAACCGCCCACCCCCACGATTAAAGCAAGGAGTATCGTTACTAGACGCCACACTTGCCCAACTAGACTTCGTCGACCGGGAGCTAGTGCGCTTCGTCGAAGCCGGGGCTTGGAAGCCCTCTACATGCGACACCTACGTATCACGGCTCTTCATGGTGCCCAAACCGGGCAACAACCACAGGCGGCTAATACGCGATCTACGACCGCTTAACAAGTATTGTGTACGCAAACGACTGCGGATGGAGAACCTTCTAGGAGTAACAAACATGACAAGAAAGGGAGACAATATGATTAGCTTCGACCTGCAAGACGGATTATACGCGCTCGGCGTCAACCCAGCGGACCGCGACTACTTCCATGTCAACGTGCGCGAGCAACTCTACCGACTCGCTGGCCTACCGAAGGGGTGGTCCATGTCCCCGTTCTACAACAAGACGACCCTAACATTCGTCAATTTTCTACGTGCGCCGGACCCATTGCTGCCATGTTTAGAACCCATAGTATGCACGACGACCTACCTCAAACTAACGAAGAGAAGCGCAAATATACCCTACGTCAACGACTTCATGTTATTCGTAACTGCGGAGGAGGAGGCGCTCACCTTACAACAACGGTTGTCCAATCCCATGGACCGCCTTGGCCTATTGCGACACCCAACCAAGGGCTTCTGGCAACCAACGCAAGTCGACCACTACCCGGGGATAGACATCGACACAACGTCATGCTACTTTTACGCTCCGTAGCCGGGACTCTTCAAGATCGCACAACAAGCAAGACGTTTAATCGGACACGCGACACGGAATGCACGTTGGCTTCCCGTAAAAGACATGCAATCACTAGCGGGACAAGCCCATACCCTCTCTTGCCGACTCTAGGAGCGCGTTTCTTCCTACGCGAACACACCACTCGCGCTCTAGCATGACATGGGGCATATATGGGGCACATTCTCTGGGTCGTTTCCTAGTGGAAAGAGTAATAGAGTAGATGATTAGAAGAGGGGTTCTTACAATCTACCGATAAATGGTAACCCGAGTGACTCCTTGGCAAAAATGCCGGTTGCTAAATTTATATAGGCGTCCGATCGAAGGTACCAAAAAGCCACCAATTTCAATTTGGTTTGTTGTGTTGCTTATCATCTAACTTCTAAATGTTCCTCTACACTTTCATCTACCCGCAGCAAATCGACACTGTAGAAGTATGTACAAACTTCACCGCTGGCTAATTCTAGTGCCTCGGGACAATGGGTGGTACGGTACGTGTACCACAAAAACGCGTGGTACGAAGCGATATTTTTCATTACTACTTATCTCTTTGATACTGCTAGGAAAAAATCTCTTCGCTATATTTGCCGTTGCTCGCACTTAGAGCGCATTGCCTCTCTGTCGGGCCATCTTCCCGACTCACAAGGACCAAAGTCAGTTCAAACTCTATCTCAAGCCTGACGCGTCTCAAAGCAACTAGCCAAGAGGATTTTTGAATCTATGGGTAGTCGGAGGAGCACGTTGGTGTGCTGAGTTGGGCGTGCAAGCATCGTGAAAGGTCGGGAGTGAGCTGTGCGTGATGAGGGTGACGACAAGCTGACCGTTATGAAGAAGAGCTAGAGTTGTGCGGTAAGATCCTCTCGTGTATCGAGACTCAGCTCGTTAACGCCCATGAGTATCACGAATTGGAAGGGACCGGTTTTTTGTTGTTGGTGGCAGTGTTGCGGTAGGCTTGAGCGTCGAGGGGATTGTACAAGGTAAGAAAATGCATGTAGCCGCTCCCCGCCACGACCGCGTCGCGCAATTACGCTCGGGTACTTCGCTATCTGAGGTACCTAGCGACCCAAAATCTTATTGAAACCCGTTCGAATAGGAAAATAAGGGACGATTAGGCACTACGAAGGAGCTGAGGCGTGCTGGTGGTGAGCGTGGGTGTGGATGCGGGAGTGAGCGTGGTGCGGGTACGAGCGCTGCGATGTGCGCGGGCTCGGCTCAAAGCCCCGCGCTCCGAATGTCGAGGAGGCGACCCTCCCCGACAAAGAGAATGCCAATCATCGCTCATATAGGAAGGAGGATATCGAGGGAGCGAGTGGGCGTGAAGTTTTATACATGGGAAGCAAGTGCAGACATAGGCGGTAGGCACAAGTCGTGCACTACATTCGGGGGGGGGGGGGGGGGGGTTAGTGGCTACGCCAAAATTCAGATTACACAGTTCTTTGTAAAACGAAAAGTGGAAACCACCTCACATTCCCTTCCAACTTGCATTACAGAGCGCATTGCTACTGCTTTAGCTTTTTTAAGGGGAGTAAAGCTAGGCTTTGTGCGTTTGTTGTGTGGCCATTCATGGGCATGTATGTATGTCACTGGACTGCATTATGGCGTCACGTTGTTGCATCATGCTAATGCTAGTGGGGACATTTCGTTGCATAATCATAGCATTATGCTGCAATTCATGCATGTTTATGAGCATTGTTTTGTATAGTTGCTGCCTATAGATAGTTGGTGGAAACCATCATGGTGAGGGGCTGCATGTTCAATTGACTTAACCATCAAGAAGCTAGGAAATCAACTTGAAATGCCTTTAATGCGAGCAAGGGTGAAGGGGAAGGTACTGTAAGGCTAGGGATCGATGGTATCGTCGATATTTTACAAGCGCATTTCGCCACGTTTTCGGGTAAATTTCGCATTCGGGGTCTCCGAAGACCCCACGACATGCGTCGATATTGTCCGGATGATGTCATCGATCCCTAGCCTTATTAGGAGGTAGCATGAGGTCCGTTGTATATGGGTCGTTGCGGTAAAACTAAGCTATACTTCCGGGCAGGTTGATAGCGCCTCGAGCCGGGCCTCAGGTCCTCTATAGGGCCTCTGCGAGCCGAGACTCTTTGGCCTATCCGGACGTGCCGAGCGGTGCTACCGCGGTGGGTAGATGGGGCAAAATCGTCGCCATGTTGAATAGCCACTGCCGGTGACTTGTATTTCTTGAAAAATGAGTTGACTGAGGCCTTTCGCACGTTTTGGACCTAATTTGAAATTTGAAATTGTTTACAACAATACCAGTAAAAACCGGCTGTCGTCTCTGGGCCCCCCCTTGTGCTATGCTCAACCTGTAGTTGGACTTCTAAGCGTGAGGCAGACCGTGAACCACTAATCCCAACCTCTCCAATGGCAGTAACGATACCGTCTAAAACATACCCGTATCCAGGTATTTATAATTTTCTGATCTATACGTATTTTTTTTTGGATACAGTATGAAAAATAAAGTGTCGCTAGTCTCCACGTTACGCGGCCTGCTCCAGCCGCTGCGGGGTCGCTAATCAGCAAGGCTGTCCAGCTGGAGCTGGTCGAGGCGAACCTGCCTGACCTCGGCTCCCGTGCGACTCCGGTCGTGCCGGAGCTTGGGGGGAAAGGCAGGTGAAAACCCCCCCTCGCATAGGTCGTCGTCGGTCCCGCCCCGATCCGTGCTCCACCCCGCCCGAGGTATTAGCCGCTCCTCTCGACGCAGCTCGCCACCTAGCCGAGTCTTCTCTCCTCCTTCGGGGGCTGAGAAGAGAGAATAACTAGGCTGCAGACGGTGTCCGGCTGGCTCTCCTGCCCCCGAGCCAGATTTTCTCCTGTCCCCTATCCTTTTCCCGTCTGTTTCCAACACCTAGCTGATCGCGCTGTGGCCGTCCGTACCCTCCCCCGGTGGTTTACGTTGTTAGGGGGTCGCCTTTACGAGCAGTGTGCCGTTACGATAACCCTAGGCACACTGCCTGAGGCAGCCTATCGATAACCGGGTACCGACTAGGGAAGGGGTTGGAAGAACACAGGGATCGAGTCGCCGGTCCTCAAAAGATGGTGGGTACGGGAATTTTCCCAAAACCCCCCCGTACCGGGCTTTTCCGGCGGCGGGCGATCCTAAGGACCGCCGCCGCCAGACCGTGCCGCTCCTCCGGCTGCGACCCACCTCCGTCCTGCGTAGCATCAGGCCTCGCCCCCAGGGGAGACTTAAGACTCTCGCAGGGCTGGCGACTGCTAGCGAGCGCTGTCCCTAGCGCTGCTTCCCAGCTGTCCGCCGCCAGCTCCAACACCCTCGTCCCTCCGCTGATCCGTCCGTACCCCTTTGCGCCAAAAAATATTTCGCAAACGCCGCCCCCGCCCCATCGTCGGGAGAGTATCTGTGAGTATTTAGTCGCGAAAAGATATATCGGACAGGCCGAGCGGGAGATCCCTGTGCTGGTGTACGGATATTATGTTTTTCAAAACCCTCCGTACAGGGCTTCCCGACAGCTGCTGATCCCGCGGATCGCAGCTGCCGGTACCTCGTTCAGCCCCCTACCGTGCCAGGCCTGGCACGGCTATGGGGTTACCAGCGCCCACCGCGTGGAGGTAGAGGTAGGTGCCGACGGGCCTGCGAGCGCACCCCTCTCCGGGGCCGCCGCCGCTGCGCCGCCGGCGGGCGCCTTTGGACCTATTTTTGTAAAGATTGCTTGAATCAACAGTGTGTTGGAAAGTTCCAAAGATGAGCCGTTTCTGAGGTACACGTACCACTTGTTTGGTACGTGTACCACCCATTCTCCCGAGGCACTAGAACCGGTGCGAGTATAATTATTCATCATCCCACGCGTCTAGTATTGGTACTAAATATGTACAATATTACCGCTCCTTATGTCGTCGCGTTGTATGCTTGTCATCATGTGACCCTATCGTTACGAACAATTAAGTATCGTTATTCCGACACGGGGTCTGTAGTCAACATGGCGTCCCCCCCCCCCCCTTGTTCACTACATGCATGTGTTCACAAAAGGCATGTTCACTACATGTATCCAAAATGCGAGCCATGTAGTGAACCGTTCACGACAGGGTTGTTTTGTTCACAAGAGGGTTGTGGCAGCGAGATATCACATTGTTGCGCCGCCACATTAGGGCGAAAGTACATGTGAGTGGCATAGGGATTCCTCATAACTATAAAATGGCTTGAAAAACTATCGGATGTTAGCCAGGCGAGTAGCACTTGTGGTATGCATGCGGTTTAGAGCCACGCGAAGGCTATCAGCCATAAACACACCAATGCATGCACGAGTGCTCGTAGCTTGGTCCACTATGAAATGAAATGAAATGAAATGAAATTGAAATTGTTTACAACAATACCAATACTAACCGGCCGCTGTCTCTAGGCCCCCCGTGCTAAGCCAATGTGGACTCATAAGCGTGAGATAGACCGTGAACTACTAATCTCAACCACTCCATTGGCAGTGACGATACCGTCTAAAACATACACGTAACCATGTATTTATCATTTTTTGATTTATACGTCTTTTTTTGGATACAATATGAAATTCAAAAGTGTCGCTAGTCTCCATGATACGCGGCATGCTCCAGCCGCTGCGGGGATGCTGATCAGCGAGGCTGGTCTACGTGAGTTGGTCGAGGCGAGCGTGCCTGATCTCGGGTACCGTGCGACTCCGGTCTTGCCGGAGGTAGGGGGAATAAAGGCATGTGAAAAACCCCCTCGCTCAGATCATCGTCGGTCCCGTCTCGATCCGTGCTCTTCCCCGCCCGAGGTAGTAGTTGCTCCTCCCGACGCACTTCGCCACCTAGCCGAGTATTCCCTCCTCCTTCGGAGGCTAAGAAGAGTAAATAACTAAGCTGCAGACGGTGTCCGGCTGGCTCTCCTGCCCCCGTGCCAGATTTTCTCCTATCCCATGTCCTTGTCCCGTCTGTTTTCAACACCCAACTGATCGCGCTGTGGCCGGCCGTACCCTCCCCCGGTGGTTTACGTTGTTAGGGGACCGCCTTTACGAGTAGTGTGCCGTTACGATAACCCTAGGCACACTCCATGAGGCAGCATGTCGATAACCGGCTACCGACTAGGGGAGGGGTGGGTCGGACACATGGATCGAGTCGCCGAACCACAAAAGATGTTGGGTACGGGAATATTTTTCCAAAAGCCCCCCGTATAGGGTTTTCCCGGCGGCGGTCGATCCTAAGGATCGCCGCCGCCAGACCTTGCCGCTCCGCCGACCGCGACCCACCTCCGTCCTGCGTAGTTTCAGGCCTCGCCCCCAGGGTAGACTTATAACTCTCGCAGGGCAGGCGGTTTCTAGCGAGCGCCGTGCCCTAGCGCTGCTTCCCAGTTGTCCGCCGCCAACTCCAACACCCTCGTCCCACCGCTGATCCGTCCATACCCTTCCTCGCCAAAAAATATTCCGCAGACATCGTTCCCGTCAGGACGGGAGAGTACATGTGAGTATTTAGTCGATGAAAAAGCATATCGGACAGGCCGAGCGGGAGATCCATGTGCTGGTGTACGGATATTATGTTTTTACAAACCCTCGGTACATGGCTTCCCGACATCCCCCTACCGTGCCATGCCTGGTACGGCTACGGGGTTGCTAGCGCCTACCGCGTGGAGGTAGAGGTAGGTGCCGACGGGCATGCGAGCGCACTCCCCTCCCGAGCCGCCGCCGCTGCGCCGCCGGCGGGCGCCTTGGTCCACTACTAACTCACTATTCTCTGCGACAAAGGCATACAGCCGATCTACTCTAGTCCTAGCCTCATCTAGAGACATGATCTTCTCATGCTCCTTCTCATCCACATCTGCATCCTCATCAATAGGAATATCACCACCAACTTCCACTTCCATACCTTCCTCATCTATTGGATCATCTGCGCTCTCCACTCCCACAGCATGGTCCGCGCGATCCACTTCATCAAGCAGAGCTTCATCACTATCAAACACAGCACGCTCATGTGGCAGGTTGAATACGTCCACAGCCTCGGCCATGCGCACCGGCTGCGACTTATCTACCGCCAAAGACTTGCCCAGTTGTAATAGCATGTCATTGCGCTCCTAAATGGCAGCATCAGAGACACTTGCATTGCTACTTGTCATTTCATTCCGTGCAGCGCGGTTGTTGTGCGTGATCCCAGTGGACAGATCAGCAATCTGGACGGGAGTCAAGATCTTGCACGCAGCCCAACATTTGTGCACCGATGCATGGAGCAGCTTCCCAAGCGCTATCATGAACCAATCAATGGCGCACGATACAATTGATGAGAGGCTTGGAGTTCGGCGCTCACTCCTTCGTCTTCTCCCATGCCGCAAGCTGTTGCAAGATTCAAGCCATGTGACGCTTGCGGTACAACGCCTTGGCAGTCTGAATCACGCCAACGTCCAGTGGTTGGACCTGAGATGTGATGTTGGGCATGAAAAAGATCATCAGCACGTTGGACATCCGAAAGCCACGCAAGTCACCCGACTCCCATGGTTTTGCGTTAGATGGCATGCTGTAAGCATGGCACTTGTCAGCCAAAAAGATAACCGGCTCAGAACCACCATCGCTCATGCTATAGCAGAAACGGTTAAACTTGGCGAGAATATCCAGCCAAATATAGCTGCGCATCCACGCTCTATCATTGTTGTAATACAAGCCACCAATCTTCTCATGATGCCAATGATCTCCAAAGCAACGCGGCCGCTTGGCCTTACTAATGAACACATGCTTGAAGAAGTCGATGCCGGTAGCATTCCACCAAAGTCCAACCGTGAGTCTATCCTTTACAATCTTACCACCCTTGCGGTGCTTCGCGGAGCCAACAACGTTGCCAGCTGTGAGTAGCATATATAGAAAATACCTGTGACATGAACTCCAATAGCGTCAGAAAGAATTACAAGTACAATATTGCACGTATGTATATATGTGTAATGTAAAGCAATACCAACACTATACACTACATATGAAAAGTAGGCTAGGCACAATGGCCATTACATGAGCCTAGCAAATCTACAACACCTTGGGTTAATCTCAGCACAACTCATACATGTCTCATCAAAGTTGAATATTTTCTCCAAGGGGACATCCTTGAGGATGAGAGGTAATTGCTCTCGCACCGCCTGCACAGAGACAAGATCCGCAGATTCGCCTTCACCGTGCAGCCGCAGCCGGTCAGGCAGTGGATCCGGCCAAGAAAACTAGGCTTCGAACCCACGAATCCGAGTAGATCCGAGACCATGCGCGTGCTATTCGTGCACATTTCGCTGCAATTTCGGGGTTTGAAGTTAGAGCATGTTTGCTCGGTAGGATCCGGATCCACTCCCTGCAGCCAGCCGGTTGATGTTGTTGGTTTTCTTGAATCCCAACAACCAATTGGAGGAAAAGTTGAATTGCTTCGGGTTAAATTGCAAGTTGTGCTCCTCGGCAATTTCCTTGGCCTGCGCATGATGCAATGCTTTTAATTTAGCGCAAAGTTAATAATAAAGCAACTATCACACAATACCGCCCAGCAATGAGACATGGCAATACATCGCATTTCCCAAAGCAAATCACCTTTGCCATCATCATATGATCATTCTCAAGAATTCTGCCACCATGCTGGGCGTCATGCGTATGTATCCATCTAAGCAACTTCTCCTCCAACACTTTTTTGCGCGGTAATGACTGCAACTCATTTCTTCTTCATGTTCCCATCCAGCTCTAGCTGAATAGTTGAGCCATGTTCACGTATAAGGCCATAAAAGGAAATGATCAGATCTCTCCTCAACAAGGCATCAATGCATTTTCCACAATTCAATGTATTTGAGCGCCACTTACGCAGAATCTCATATTTGTTCTTTATCATCTTTGAAACGAAAGCCTTGGAGGGGGGGGGAATCCAGCTTGTATTGGTCCACAACCCACTCGATAAGGGTCTTGTAGCTGGGACGGACCTATGTTCGAGTTGGGAACGGATAGTTACACGGAGGTCGTGCCGGCCCCACAAGGGGCCCGGCTGTGGTGACTAGAGAAGTGAGAGGAGAGAGATGGCGGCCGGCGAAGGCACCGGCAGGGCCGGCCGACCGCCACCAATAGGGAATAGAATACCGCTAATAGCACAACACTAAGTACTAGGATGACAAATAGCGACCTTGTACATAAGCACTAGGCAACGGGATGCTAGTGCTAACACCCCCCTCAAGGTAGCCGAGGTCTTGACGTCGTCCTAGATTGCGTCGAGGAAGGTGCCATCTTGGTCGAAGGTGTAGTGCTTGTAGCGTGTGTCTCAGGCCGGGTAGGTGTAGCGACATGCGCTCACATGAACGTGCCGCTACCGGCGAGTTACCGATAAGAAGGAGTTCCAAATGTACTGCGTAATGTACTAATCTGACATGTAGCGGGAAAACTGTCCACGGGCGAATTAGCCGACGCATGAGAGCGACCGGCGAGGAAGAAGCAAAACCAACAGGGCCGTTAGGAGCGTGTTGGCACGCAAAAATATAGACGGGCGCTCGTGTTGACTCCCCCCTTTCGCCGTGGGAAAGTTAAGCTCCTCGCTAAGCTAGGTGAGAGTTGCGGCATTGCCTCGGGAAAAAACAATAACATTACTAATTAAAGTACGCACCAGCCGAATTTTCGCGGGTCGGTCTTAAAAAACCAGATCCAGTCGAGAGCATCGGTAGGCTGAAGGCTAGGTAAGACTGAAAGCTAGGTGGGGCGAGCGTGGCGCCGAGCGCTTTAAACACGCTCTTATACTTTTTAGGTGGGAGATGGTAGGACAATCGCGGACAACCAGCTCGAAGGCGAAGCGTGGTGTCGGTTGGCCGATGAATTACTAGCGTGACGCCGAGCGCTTTACACACGCTCTACTCTTTTTTACGTGGGAGTAGGTAGGACTAGCGTGGCGCCGAGCGCTTTACACACGCTCTTCTCTAGTGTAACTTGGTGGAGGGCCCATAACGTGTTCGAGTTGGGAACGAATAGTTACACGGAGGTCGTGCCGGCCCCACAACAAGGGGCCCGGCTGTGGTGACTAGAGAAGTGAGAGGCGAGAGATAGGGCGGCCGGCGAAGGCACCGGCAGGGCCGGCCGACCGCCACCAATAGGGAATAAAATGCCGCTAATAGCACAACACTAAGTACTAGGATGACAAATAGCTACCTTGTACATAAGCACTAGGCAACAGGATGCTAGCGCTAACAACCTCGCCTTGAGAGTTGTAATGGTTGATGGTGCCGACTTGCTGCGCATATGTCATGTGGGCAGGCTTCTCACCTTTCGCCCGCTTGACACCGGTTCTCCCACTAGGTTTCATGCGTACGTCTGCCTCGGCTTCGTCCTTGTCGACAAGCGGGATGGGCGCAACAACAAGCACACGTGCGGCGGCGAGTCGAGGGGAAAAACGAAGTGCATGGCTCGCAAGAGTCGTAGCGGCGGGCTGCTGTGCCATCGCGCCGGCACGTTTCAACAAGCAGGCAAAGTAGCGCGTGCTCATCGGCCCGTCGTCTTCCGTCTCTGGATGCGCTGCCTCATACGCGCCCTGGCACATGTGGTGAAACATGTTGCTTAACCCAGCCGTGTTAAACTCGTTGAGCTGAGGCGGGGCGTTCGCCCCCTGCACCTTGCAATACTTACCATACGAGCAGGCGTTGCTTCCTTGCTGCATGGCTGCATGTCCTTTCACGCCGCACGGCTGCGCACAGCTGACCGTGCCGGTGGTAGAGGCACGAATAGTACTGGGTGTTCACTACTACACCCCTTGATTTTGGCCACTTTGCCCCCCCCCCGGTCACTATAGGCATGGGTTCACTACATGCCTATATTCACTACAAGCCTCTCTTAACACCTGGAAAATATCCGCCCCCCCCCCCCCCCCCCCCCCCCCCCATGGTCACTATAGGCTTGGGTTCACTACAAGCATGTTCACTACATGCCTCGTGTCGTTGTAGCTCGTATCCAAAGATAAGCAGCTGCTTTTTGAAGTAAAATCAATTGTCTTACAAGAAAAAGCAGTGGAGGCCACCGAGCAAAAAGAAGAAAAAAAGAAAAAGCTGTAGCTATGTTTCTGTCTCCGCAATGCTTTGCATGACGGCAGTGTTGATGGCATGCCTTTCAATTCCCCGGCCTTAGGTTCCTCCCTCTTTTGTTCTTTTTGCTTGCTGGCTTATATTGCTTTTTCTTGTAGGCATCCTTATTTTTTTAATAAGCATCAACAAATATTACTCGCTAAAACTAAACTTCCAGCGTCATCGTCGTAGACTATGACACTCTCGCCTCCTTAAGCCACGGCGTCCTCGTTGTTGGTGTGGTAAGTGGACAACACATCAAGCGGTAGATCATGACAAGGAAGGGTCGAAAGAAGAAAATAATGTACAAGTTGAAACTCGCAACCTTAGCAATGCTCATGGGCGTAGTCGGTAGGTCGAAGAAAACTTTTTCGACGCAAAGCCCCAAAAGTCGACTCCCGCCATCGCGCCATGTAGTTGCTTTTGCTCTCGTAGCCATCCGTAGCATCTAACCGTCTCGCGTTGCTTAGCAGCTCGACGGTGACGATAACTGCGTAAGCATCACCCTCTCAAAAGCAAGCAATCGTCGCGGCGTAGCGGTAGTCCACATGTTGTGAGGCCGTCTAGCGTCGCTGAAACAGTAAACACATCGCAGCTCGTTGTAGTGGTCTGTCATATCCTAGCCATTTAGCTAAGTGCTAGTATCTGACATTATTTATTTCCTCTAAATAGTACCTGTATCTTAGCGATATTCAGTGACTCTTTTATTGTCATCACGGCAGTACAACTGTATCGCCGTATTTTCCCTCGACAGTACAGAGTTACTAGCAGTATCTCTTCTAGATAGTTCTTTTCTAGATAGTTCTAAGAGCTTGTGCGATAAGATTAGATAGACGGTACAGATAATCTCAGATAATCTGTATCACCAATAATAGTTTGGTTTAGTTAGCAGACAGCACAAGCTACAGGTTCTAAGGCTGTTTCTAGAACACCTGAGGTGTGGATATTTAAGACGGGGACTTACTGGTAGAGGTGAGAGACCGGTACAGAATAGAATCACGCCACACCCAGATTGTAAGAAACCCTGTTCCTAAGACAATCTTACTAATTCTCTCTACGCTGTATAATTAGATCCAGAGATTAGGTTCTACTATTAGTCTAAGGTTGCCATCTTAGCCTAACCAAAGTAGCACCTCACACGTGGTTTCGGAGCCTCAGAACAGCTAGACGAGACGAAGATGTCTAACCGAGCAGGAGAGAGACTACCAGAGGAAGTTGATGGTCGACCAGAGGGGGCGCCTTCTGGGCCGACACAGCCGACGTCGACAGATGGTAGAAGACAGACAGTGCGAGAAGGATCGAGTCCCACGATGGAGCCTATGTCGGTACACGTCACCGAGATGCTACAACGACTAAGTAACCGAGTTGACACTTTTTCGACTGAGCTATCTCAACTGCGTGACCACGTCGACAACGGTTTCAGGCATTTTGAAGGACGAGTGAACAGAAGCCGAGAAACGGAGAATTTTCTTCGAGGAGAACAATTGAGATCGGAGAGGACGCGAGAGATGCCAAGCATGATGCCGAACGATGTCAAACCAGCCAAGATCAAGAGCATCGCTACGACTAACATCGACGAGCTGAGAAACTGGTTCCGACATGCACGAGGGTATCTACGGTATCACAGCGTTAACCCTGAAGAGCAAAGAGGAGTGTACTGGGTATCTGGCTTTCTGGAAGGACCACTATCGAAGTGGTGGTACTCCCAAGTTGCGCAGACTGGAGATGAAGTCGGTGGAGGATTTTCCGGAGTTTCTGAGATGGAGAAATCCTTAATTCAGGAATTCTGCGGAAGAACACCGGCGGAACAAGCGAGATTGAATTTGGACAAAGCGAGACAGAAAACCACGGTCCTGAAGTACGCGAACTATTTTCGAGAACAATTATTGGAGCTTCCTCACCGTCACGAAGAAGATAACGTACATGATTTCCAGCGCGGTTTGAGACCCTCGATTCATAAGGAAGTTGCCCTGAAAAACCCTAAGACCCTACACGAGGCGATTCAAGCAGCTCTGCGAGCGGAGGCAGCGGAGACCAAGATTGAGACGACCCAACGCTCGACAGGCCGACTGAACGCCATCGAAGAAGACAGCGACTTTTCAGAGGCAGCGGAGGAGATCGACAGTGAGTTGGAGGAAGATTCGCATGGCGCGACCGAAGAAAAGCCGCGGGAGCTGTACGAGATTAGACGCCTCACTCAAGAGGAGGTCGACAGATTTAAGAAGGAGGGCAAGTGCTTCATTTGCCACAAGAAGGGACACATCGCTATCGACTGCCCAGACAGAAAGAACAAGAAGAATGACAGAACGAGGAAATCCCGGCCGGGAAAGTGAGACCTGAGTCGGCAGCTCGCGGCAAGCTGCAGGATGAGGTTTCGTCTCCTACAGCGACTCAGGAAGAGACCAGAACAGAAGAAGTACGAGACCCGTTACCTCAAACGACATTGAGGCCAGTCTTTAGGAGCAAGGACTTTAGCGACTGGATGATGAATAGGGAGTATTTCCTGAAGTACTCTCAGACCTACGGACCTTTCGACTTAGATGGAGCTAGCGATAATGACGGCCTTAATTCTCAAGTGGCGGAGGATTTTTGCTGTCCGGCGCGCCCATTTCAGGAGAGAGATTTACAGAAGTACCGGAGAATTTGGCTAAATGCGCCATTTAATGAATTAGAAGATTTTTTGGGCCATTATTTGCGGAGTAAACTGCTTCATCCCCATCTGAGAGCGGTTATAGTGGTTCCAAAATGGAGGGCAAAACCATGGTTCAAGCTGCTGCGAAATTTCCGACTTGTCGACGAGCTGGCGGCGAAAGAACATGTGTTTACCTGCCCCACGAACGATGGAATAGAAGGAAGAAGGCAAGATGTTGGACCGACAAGATGGACGACGCAAGTCTACGTCGACGACACCGATCGAGTTCGATTTCTGCCTCAGAACCTACAGAATCCCCCGAAGACCTACTGGACTCACTCGACGACTCTTGTTACCGATGGCCGACGAGTGTTACTAGCGAAAGAGGACACTGGCATGGTCTGGTTTCCTGGTGGCAAACAGGAGATTGAAGACGCGACCCCGGAATACACAGCAGTGCGAGCTCTTACGGAGACAACTGGATTAAAGGTGAGCGAAACAAATTTACGCCTTTTAGGGACGGAGTCTTCCGGACAGAATAAGCGCTACGTGTATATCGCTCGCGTTCGACCCGGATCGATACCGGACGCTACGTCAACTTCTCGGGCAGTATGGGCTACCTGGAAGGAATTAATTTCGGCACGGCGTACGGGTTATCTAGTCTGTGGAGAACAGCAGTTCCCTCTTCGTTACGAGACTTTTGGGAAACCGATTGACGGGTGGATGAACAAGAACGTCCGACTAGAAGACAGTGTTCCTGCGACGCTACATGTATCCACAACCCAGTCTGGAACAAGTCTGTTAGTGTTGGGAGGCACCTTACGCGGACATCGATGCCGTATTTTGGTTGACTCTGGCGCTTCGGAAAATTTCTGCAAGGCTGAGTGGGTACGGGAGCATCACATTCCGACGGTTACTGGAGAGAAATACCGGATAAAATTGGCAGATGGTAGTACAACTACGACTCGCCAGCGACTACGGAATGAAGTACTCACAGTAGGGACCCTAGACATACGTCTGGACGCAATTACGACAGAACTGGATAAATTCGACATCATCCTCGGTCAACCTTGGTTACAAGCCGTCAACCCGGATATAGATTGGTCTACTAAAACGATTCGCGACCGTAAAACTGGCGAAGCTATGGTGTCTGGCGACGAGTACACCGTACCTGTGACAGTACATCACTTGGAGGCGGATGCGATGGCAAAGCTGCTTAGACAACAACCAGCAGACCTCTTCGTGATTGGACTACGAGAAGTACAGGACGCGGTCGACGACATCAACACTGATCAACAACCTGAGTGGACGACTTCGTTACGAGATTCCCTGAATGAGTTTACGGACATTATCAAGGAGCCTGACGGTCTACCGCCAACTCGCGAGTGCGACTTTGAAATTAATTTGGAGTGCGATGAACCACCTAAGGAGCGAACGTACCGTATGTCACCAGCAGAACTCCGGGAGGTTCAAGTACAGTTGCAAGACTTACTCGCAAAAGGCTGGATTCGTCCGTCTAAATCTCCGTATGGTGCCCCGATTTTATTTGTACGCAAGAAGGATGGTACCATGCGTATGTGCGTAGACTACCGGAAACTCAACGACCTCACGAGGAAAGACCGAACACCGTTACCCCGGATTGATGAGTTACTCGACTCGCTATATGGGGCTCACTATTTCAGCACGCTGGACCTGTATAAAGGCTATCATCAAGTTCGAGTCAAAGAGCGCGACATACATAAGACAGCATTCCGAACTCATTACGGACTGTTCGAGTACTGCGTTCTACCCTTTGGACTTTGTAACGCCCCAGCTGGATTCCAAGCGATGATGAATCGAGTTTTGGCCCCGTATCTTGGCAAGTTCTGCGTGGTATATTTGGACGACGTGTTGATCTACAGTAAGACGGCCGACGAACACCTCGAGCATATTCGACTCGTGTTACGAGAGTTGCAGCGACACCAGTTGCATATCAAACTCTCTAAGTGTTACTTCGGACGATCGAGCGTCAATTTTCTTGGGCATGTGGTGGAAGCTGGACAGATCCGAATGGACCCCGACAAGGTTGAGGCAGTACAAAATTGGCCCCGACCGAAATCTGTGACTGAAGTACGTGGATTTCTGGGACTTGCTGGATATTACCGGAGGTTTATCAACCAATTCGCAACCCTAGCAACCCCATTAACGGACCTGACCAAGAAGACACCGGAATTTCGCTGGACTCCTCAAGCCGAGTCAGCATTCGAGCAAATTAAAAACGCGATGGTACGTGCACCAGTACTGGTAATTCCTGACACTTCTCCTAATGCAAGGTACACACTGTACACAGATGCTTCTGGATTTGCAGTAGGAGCTGTGCTATTACAAGACCAAGGTATTGGATTACAACCTGTTGCGTACCATGCTCGAAAGATGAACAAGCATGAGGTACACTATCCTGTCCACGAACAAGAGCTACTGGCAGTTCGAGACGCTCTACTGAAGTTCCGTTGCTACTTAGATGGCGCGGCGGGATTTACAGTAATTACGGACCACGACACGTTGCGACACTTCTTTCGGCAGCGCGATTTGTCTACTCGACAGGTGCGATGGCTTCAAGTTTTAGCACCTTACCAGCGACAGATGGACATCGTATACAAGAAGGGAGCAGTCAACCAGGCAGACGCTCTGTCTCGCCGACCTGACCTGAAGGACTCATTACAGAAGCTGCAACTATTACGCGATTGGACCAACGACGAAGCAGAATGCGAGTTACACGCACAGATTTTTTCCCTGGAATCCCGGTTACATCCTGACTCTGGACTTCATGCGGAAATCAAAAGTGCTTATGATTCGGACAAATATCTGCTTACCCGGAAATCTCTGCCTACCTGGCTGGTACGTCAATCTAATGGACTCTTGTACGCCTACGGGACAAGACTGTATGTTCCGAACGTCTCTACATTGCGATCAAGAGTATTGTACGAACTACACGACGCACCGACCGCGGGACACCCTGGTATTATTCGACTATTGGCAGCAGTAACCCGGACGTTTTGGTGGCCTAACATGAAGCGGACAGTACAACACTATGTACGCAGCTGTGTTACCTGTCAACGCAACAAGGCAGCGCGACACAAGTCTTATGGACTCCTTCAATCGCATGAGGTACCGACCAGGCCCTTTGAGCATGTATCGCTTGACCTGATTACGGACCTTCCTGAGTGCGATGGGTATGATGCTGTGGTGGTATTCGTCTGTATGCTTACGAAACGGACGATTGTCGAGCCAATTACGAAAACGATTACAGCGGAACAATTAGCAAAAGTTATGCACCGCGCTGTTTTTCGGCATTTTGGCTTACCACGGAAATTAATATCCGATCGAGATCCCCGGTTTATGAGCGACTTCTGGCAAACCCTATTTAGGGCTGTTGGCACCAAGCTTAATATCTCTACGAGCTATCACCCCCAGACAGATGGCCAAACTGAGCGAGTAAACCAGACATGGGAGCAAGTCATACGATGCTATGTGCACCCCTTGCACGACGACTGGGTTCAACACCTTACCAACGTGGAGTTCGCGATCAACGCAGCGGTTTCTACGTCAACGACTATGTCTCCATTTAAGGCGACGCTAGGATTTGAGCCGACATCTCCAACAACGGCTACATTTGACGATAACGAGCCTAGCCGTACTTTACCGGAGCAAGTGAAGATTCTGGTCGAGATGCACAGATTTGCCCACGACTGCGTCAAAGCAGCCCAAGCACACATGCAAGACGCTGCAAATCGGCACCGGTTACCAGTACCTTTTACAGTTGGCGACAAGGTTAAGCTCAAGGCGACAAATCTACGGTTTGTACAACAGCCATGTTCTAAACTACGCGACCGCTACATTGGACCGTTTCTCATTACGGAGGAAGTTTCCCCGGTTGCATTTCGGCTTAAGCTACCCCCTGGAGTACGGATTCACGATGTTGTACACGCCAGTTTACTGGAGAAATGGAATTCAGAACCAGAACAGGCCAACAGTGCACAGCCAATTCCGATTGTGCACGATGCGAAGCGATTTGAAGTCGATAAAATACTCGACGTGGCTTTTAACTCCAATGGCACGGGACTTTTGTTTAAGGTCCGCTGGGCAGCACCGTTCAACGTACCTAGCGAGGACACTTGGGAACCCATGCGAGGAGTCAACCACTTAAACATCTTTTCCGAATTCCTTCGAACGGATGTTTATCGAGAATTTTCTGGCACCCCTGACTTTGTCAGATTTCGCAATCGCTGGCCTGCAAGAACCCCCAAGAAACCAAGACCCTGAGTACTGCACAGCGAGGACGCTGGTGCTTAAGGAGGGGAGAGTGTCATATCCTAGCCATTTAGCTAAGTGCTAGTATCTGACATTATTTATTTCCTCTAAATAGTACCTGTATCTTAGCGATATTCAGTGACTCTTTTATTGTCATCACGGCAGTACAACTGTATCGCCGTATTTTCCCTCGACAGTACAGAGTTACTAGCAGTATCTCTTCTAGATAGTTCTTTTCTAGATAGTTCTAAGAGCTTGTGCGATAAGATTAGATAGACGGTACAGATAATCTCAGATAATCTGTATCACCAATAATAGTTTGGTTTAGTTAGCAGACAGCACAAGCTACAGGTTCTAAGGCTGTTTCTAGAACACCTGAGGTGTGGATATTTAAGACGGGGACTTACTGGTAGAGGTGAGAGACCGGTACAGAATAGAATCACGCCACACCCAGATTGTAAGAAACCCTGTTCCTAAGACAATCTTACTAATTCTCTCTACGCTGTATAATTAGATCCAGAGATTAGGTTCTACTATTAGTCTAAGGTTGCCATCTTAGCCTAACCAAAGTAGCACCTCACACCCAAGGCTAGTCGTTAGCGTACCCTTAACTAGCACACCTCAAGTTGCAATATCTTCCTTATACTATGGGGTGAACACTCATATACAGGGTGCACGACAACATCAACCGTTTAAGCAACATATATATACACATGCATGTTCCTGCCTCGGCTGTCACTGTGCCCCACATTGGGTGGAGGATACGGAAAAAAAAATACTTTGAGACACCCAAGGGCATCATGCCGAGGGGTCGGTGGGCATCAGGCCGTCTCTTTGAAGCCACTGTTCGGCACATTTACCGCTAGTGGAATTTTCCACTGCTTGGGTACTTGGTTTTTCTTCGAATAGCGCCAAAAGGGAAAACGGCGTCCGCGGCATAGGCCGACGATCCCGCCGCCGACTCTAGTCGCAGCAAAACACAGTCTGCCAACTCGGCCACCGACAACATTCGTTTAGTTATGGAGCAACTACAAGCTCTTCACACTCGAATGGACGAGCATGCCCGGACTTAGTCGGACCTGATCCGTCGGGACGCGCTGCACGATCACCCAATCGCTATCGGCACTGCCGCGACTACCCATGTGCGAACACACAGAGGAAGCAACAACCGTCGGTTCACGATCAACCCTGACTTCCTCGCTATAACGGCGGATTGGGCGACGGTGTCATATCCTAGCCATTTAGCTAAGTGCTAGTATCTGACATTATTTATTTCCTCTAAATAGTACCTGTATCTTAGCGATATTCAGTGACTCTTTTATTGTCATCACGGCAGTACAACTGTATCGCCGTATTTTCCCTCGACAGTACAGAGTTACTAGCAGTATCTCTTCTAGATAGTTCTTTTCTAGATAGTTCTAAGAGCTTGTGCGATAAGATTAGATAGACGGTACAGATAATCTCAGATAATCTGTATCACCAATAATAGTTTGGTTTAGTTAGCAGACAGCACAAGCTACAGGTTCTAAGGCTGTTTCTAGAACACCTGAGGTGTGGATATTTAAGACGGGGACTTACTGGTAGAGGTGAGAGACCGGTACAGAATAGAATCACGCCACACCCAGATTGTAAGAAACCCTGTTCCTAAGACAATCTTACTAATTCTCTCTACGCTGTATAATTAGATCCAGAGATTAGGTTCTACTATTAGTCTAAGGTTGCCATCTTAGCCTAACCAAAGTAGCACCTCACACGTGGTTTCGGAGCCTCAGAACAGCTAGACGAGACGAAGATGTCTAACCGAGCAGGAGAGAGACTACCAGAGGAAGTTGATGGTCGACCAGAGGGGGCGCCTTCTGGGCCGACACAGCCGACGTCGACAGATGGTAGAAGACAGACAGTGCGAGAAGGATCGAGTCCCACGATGGAGCCTATGTCGGTACACGTCACCGAGATGCTACAACGACTAAGTAACCGAGTTGACACTTTTTCGACTGAGCTATCTCAACTGCGTGACCACGTCGACAACGGTTTCAGGCATTTTGAAGGACGAGTGAACAGAAGCCGAGAAACGGAGAATTTTCTTCGAGGAGAACAATTGAGATCGGAGAGGACGCGAGAGATGCCAAGCATGATGCCGAACGATGTCAAACCAGCCAAGATCAAGAGCATCGCTACGACTAACATCGACGAGCTGAGAAACTGGTTCCGACATGCACGAGGGTATCTACGGTATCACAGCGTTAACCCTGAAGAGCAAAGAGGAGTGTACTGGGTATCTGGCTTTCTGGAAGGACCACTATCGAAGTGGTGGTACTCCCAAGTTGCGCAGACTGGAGATGAAGTCGGTGGAGGATTTTCCGGAGTTTCTGAGATGGAGAAATCCTTAATTCAGGAATTCTGCGGAAGAACACCGGCGGAACAAGCGAGATTGAATTTGGACAAAGCGAGACAGAAAACCACGGTCCTGAAGTACGCGAACTATTTTCGAGAACAATTATTGGAGCTTCCTCACCGTCACGAAGAAGATAACGTACATGATTTCCAGCGCGGTTTGAGACCCTCGATTCATAAGGAAGTTGCCCTGAAAAACCCTAAGACCCTACACGAGGCGATTCAAGCAGCTCTGCGAGCGGAGGCAGCGGAGACCAAGATTGAGACGACCCAACGCTCGACAGGCCGACTGAACGCCATCGAAGAAGACAGCGACTTTTCAGAGGCAGCGGAGGAGATCGACAGTGAGTTGGAGGAAGATTCGCATGGCGCGACCGAAGAAAAGCCGCGGGAGCTGTACGAGATTAGACGCCTCACTCAAGAGGAGGTCGACAGATTTAAGAAGGAGGGCAAGTGCTTCATTTGCCACAAGAAGGGACACATCGCTATCGACTGCCCAGACAGAAAGAACAAGAAGAATGACAGAACGAGGAAATCCCGGCCGGGAAAGTGAGACCTGAGTCGGCAGCTCGCGGCAAGCTGCAGGATGAGGTTTCGTCTCCTACAGCGACTCAGGAAGAGACCAGAACAGAAGAAGTACGAGACCCGTTACCTCAAACGACATTGAGGCCAGTCTTTAGGAGCAAGGACTTTAGCGACTGGATGATGAATAGGGAGTATTTCCTGAAGTACTCTCAGACCTACGGACCTTTCGACTTAGATGGAGCTAGCGATAATGACGGCCTTAATTCTCAAGTGGCGGAGGATTTTTGCTGTCCGGCGCGCCCATTTCAGGAGAGAGATTTACAGAAGTACCGGAGAATTTGGCTAAATGCGCCATTTAATGAATTAGAAGATTTTTTGGGCCATTATTTGCGGAGTAAACTGCTTCATCCCCATCTGAGAGCGGTTATAGTGGTTCCAAAATGGAGGGCAAAACCATGGTTCAAGCTGCTGCGAAATTTCCGACTTGTCGACGAGCTGGCGGCGAAAGAACATGTGTTTACCTGCCCCACGAACGATGGAATAGAAGGAAGAAGGCAAGATGTTGGACCGACAAGATGGACGACGCAAGTCTACGTCGACGACACCGATCGAGTTCGATTTCTGCCTCAGAACCTACAGAATCCCCCGAAGACCTACTGGACTCACTCGACGACTCTTGTTACCGATGGCCGACGAGTGTTACTAGCGAAAGAGGACACTGGCATGGTCTGGTTTCCTGGTGGCAAACAGGAGATTGAAGACGCGACCCCGGAATACACAGCAGTGCGAGCTCTTACGGAGACAACTGGATTAAAGGTGAGCGAAACAAATTTACGCCTTTTAGGGACGGAGTCTTCCGGACAGAATAAGCGCTACGTGTATATCGCTCGCGTTCGACCCGGATCGATACCGGACGCTACGTCAACTTCTCGGGCAGTATGGGCTACCTGGAAGGAATTAATTTCGGCACGGCGTACGGGTTATCTAGTCTGTGGAGAACAGCAGTTCCCTCTTCGTTACGAGACTTTTGGGAAACCGATTGACGGGTGGATGAACAAGAACGTCCGACTAGAAGACAGTGTTCCTGCGACGCTACATGTATCCACAACCCAGTCTGGAACAAGTCTGTTAGTGTTGGGAGGCACCTTACGCGGACATCGATGCCGTATTTTGGTTGACTCTGGCGCTTCGGAAAATTTCTGCAAGGCTGAGTGGGTACGGGAGCATCACATTCCGACGGTTACTGGAGAGAAATACCGGATAAAATTGGCAGATGGTAGTACAACTACGACTCGCCAGCGACTACGGAATGAAGTACTCACAGTAGGGACCCTAGACATACGTCTGGACGCAATTACGACAGAACTGGATAAATTCGACATCATCCTCGGTCAACCTTGGTTACAAGCCGTCAACCCGGATATAGATTGGTCTACTAAAACGATTCGCGACCGTAAAACTGGCGAAGCTATGGTGTCTGGCGACGAGTACACCGTACCTGTGACAGTACATCACTTGGAGGCGGATGCGATGGCAAAGCTGCTTAGACAACAACCAGCAGACCTCTTCGTGATTGGACTACGAGAAGTACAGGACGCGGTCGACGACATCAACACTGATCAACAACCTGAGTGGACGACTTCGTTACGAGATTCCCTGAATGAGTTTACGGACATTATCAAGGAGCCTGACGGTCTACCGCCAACTCGCGAGTGCGACTTTGAAATTAATTTGGAGTGCGATGAACCACCTAAGGAGCGAACGTACCGTATGTCACCAGCAGAACTCCGGGAGGTTCAAGTACAGTTGCAAGACTTACTCGCAAAAGGCTGGATTCGTCCGTCTAAATCTCCGTATGGTGCCCCGATTTTATTTGTACGCAAGAAGGATGGTACCATGCGTATGTGCGTAGACTACCGGAAACTCAACGACCTCACGAGGAAAGACCGAACACCGTTACCCCGGATTGATGAGTTACTCGACTCGCTATATGGGGCTCACTATTTCAGCACGCTGGACCTGTATAAAGGCTATCATCAAGTTCGAGTCAAAGAGCGCGACATACATAAGACAGCATTCCGAACTCATTACGGACTGTTCGAGTACTGCGTTCTACCCTTTGGACTTTGTAACGCCCCAGCTGGATTCCAAGCGATGATGAATCGAGTTTTGGCCCCGTATCTTGGCAAGTTCTGCGTGGTATATTTGGACGACGTGTTGATCTACAGTAAGACGGCCGACGAACACCTCGAGCATATTCGACTCGTGTTACGAGAGTTGCAGCGACACCAGTTGCATATCAAACTCTCTAAGTGTTACTTCGGACGATCGAGCGTCAATTTTCTTGGGCATGTGGTGGAAGCTGGACAGATCCGAATGGACCCCGACAAGGTTGAGGCAGTACAAAATTGGCCCCGACCGAAATCTGTGACTGAAGTACGTGGATTTCTGGGACTTGCTGGATATTACCGGAGGTTTATCAACCAATTCGCAACCCTAGCAACCCCATTAACGGACCTGACCAAGAAGACACCGGAATTTCGCTGGACTCCTCAAGCCGAGTCAGCATTCGAGCAAATTAAAAACGCGATGGTACGTGCACCAGTACTGGTAATTCCTGACACTTCTCCTAATGCAAGGTACACACTGTACACAGATGCTTCTGGATTTGCAGTAGGAGCTGTGCTATTACAAGACCAAGGTATTGGATTACAACCTGTTGCGTACCATGCTCGAAAGATGAACAAGCATGAGGTACACTATCCTGTCCACGAACAAGAGCTACTGGCAGTTCGAGACGCTCTACTGAAGTTCCGTTGCTACTTAGATGGCGCGGCGGGATTTACAGTAATTACGGACCACGACACGTTGCGACACTTCTTTCGGCAGCGCGATTTGTCTACTCGACAGGTGCGATGGCTTCAAGTTTTAGCACCTTACCAGCGACAGATGGACATCGTATACAAGAAGGGAGCAGTCAACCAGGCAGACGCTCTGTCTCGCCGACCTGACCTGAAGGACTCATTACAGAAGCTGCAACTATTACGCGATTGGACCAACGACGAAGCAGAATGCGAGTTACACGCACAGATTTTTTCCCTGGAATCCCGGTTACATCCTGACTCTGGACTTCATGCGGAAATCAAAAGTGCTTATGATTCGGACAAATATCTGCTTACCCGGAAATCTCTGCCTACCTGGCTGGTACGTCAATCTAATGGACTCTTGTACGCCTACGGGACAAGACTGTATGTTCCGAACGTCTCTACATTGCGATCAAGAGTATTGTACGAACTACACGACGCACCGACCGCGGGACACCCTGGTATTATTCGACTATTGGCAGCAGTAACCCGGACGTTTTGGTGGCCTAACATGAAGCGGACAGTACAACACTATGTACGCAGCTGTGTTACCTGTCAACGCAACAAGGCAGCGCGACACAAGTCTTATGGACTCCTTCAATCGCATGAGGTACCGACCAGGCCCTTTGAGCATGTATCGCTTGACCTGATTACGGACCTTCCTGAGTGCGATGGGTATGATGCTGTGGTGGTATTCGTCTGTATGCTTACGAAACGGACGATTGTCGAGCCAATTACGAAAACGATTACAGCGGAACAATTAGCAAAAGTTATGCACCGCGCTGTTTTTCGGCATTTTGGCTTACCACGGAAATTAATATCCGATCGAGATCCCCGGTTTATGAGCGACTTCTGGCAAACCCTATTTAGGGCTGTTGGCACCAAGCTTAATATCTCTACGAGCTATCACCCCCAGACAGATGGCCAAACTGAGCGAGTAAACCAGACATGGGAGCAAGTCATACGATGCTATGTGCACCCCTTGCACGACGACTGGGTTCAACACCTTACCAACGTGGAGTTCGCGATCAACGCAGCGGTTTCTACGTCAACGACTATGTCTCCATTTAAGGCGACGCTAGGATTTGAGCCGACATCTCCAACAACGGCTACATTTGACGATAACGAGCCTAGCCGTACTTTACCGGAGCAAGTGAAGATTCTGGTCGAGATGCACAGATTTGCCCACGACTGCGTCAAAGCAGCCCAAGCACACATGCAAGACGCTGCAAATCGGCACCGGTTACCAGTACCTTTTACAGTTGGCGACAAGGTTAAGCTCAAGGCGACAAATCTACGGTTTGTACAACAGCCATGTTCTAAACTACGCGACCGCTACATTGGACCGTTTCTCATTACGGAGGAAGTTTCCCCGGTTGCATTTCGGCTTAAGCTACCCCCTGGAGTACGGATTCACGATGTTGTACACGCCAGTTTACTGGAGAAATGGAATTCAGAACCAGAACAGGCCAACAGTGCACAGCCAATTCCGATTGTGCACGATGCGAAGCGATTTGAAGTCGATAAAATACTCGACGTGGCTTTTAACTCCAATGGCACGGGACTTTTGTTTAAGGTCCGCTGGGCAGCACCGTTCAACGTACCTAGCGAGGACACTTGGGAACCCATGCGAGGAGTCAACCACTTAAACATCTTTTCCGAATTCCTTCGAACGGATGTTTATCGAGAATTTTCTGGCACCCCTGACTTTGTCAGATTTCGCAATCGCTGGCCTGCAAGAACCCCCAAGAAACCAAGACCCTGAGTACTGCACAGCGAGGACGCTGGTGCTTAAGGAGGGGAGAGTGTCATATCCTAGCCATTTAGCTAAGTGCTAGTATCTGACATTATTTATTTCCTCTAAATAGTACCTGTATCTTAGCGATATTCAGTGACTCTTTTATTGTCATCACGGCAGTACAACTGTATCGCCGTATTTTCCCTCGACAGTACAGAGTTACTAGCAGTATCTCTTCTAGATAGTTCTTTTCTAGATAGTTCTAAGAGCTTGTGCGATAAGATTAGATAGACGGTACAGATAATCTCAGATAATCTGTATCACCAATAATAGTTTGGTTTAGTTAGCAGACAGCACAAGCTACAGGTTCTAAGGCTGTTTCTAGAACACCTGAGGTGTGGATATTTAAGACGGGGACTTACTGGTAGAGGTGAGAGACCGGTACAGAATAGAATCACGCCACACCCAGATTGTAAGAAACCCTGTTCCTAAGACAATCTTACTAATTCTCTCTACGCTGTATAATTAGATCCAGAGATTAGGTTCTATAGCCTAACCAAAGTAGCACCTCACAGACGGACTTCGACGGTGACTCTTCTTCCGGTCGTTTTGCATTGACGCGCAATTTATGCCCAAGGCTGATGACTTTAAATTGTGGAAGCGCGACTTTCTCTCGTTCTTGTCACTTGAAGCGGCCGCACTCGTCGTCGTCGTCCGGTGTCCCGCTTAATCCATTTGCTCAGTGCTACGCTCGCGCTATGCTCGTACATTGCTGCCGAAACAACAAACCAAGTGCATAGGCTATTGCGGGCGTTTCTGCCGGGCGACACGACTGTGGGACAGCTGCCAGGAAAATGTTGTGTGAGACACTATATGCACTGTCCATCTCGCGCACACTGTCACTTTTGGACCGTATGATGGTCCGGCCAATCCGTTTCGGCATACGTTTGCGTTGTCAAACAGCATTTTGACAATCTGAACGAGTGCTTACAACTGAAGGACGGGTCGGCGGCGATTCACCCTCACGTTTTCGCACTTGTCATGATTCGTGGCCTATCCAATGTTGGTCAGCACGGCAGGCGAAGCAGTCCGTCATGAATGCGTCCGACACTGACTTTATCATGTCGGCGGATAGGGTGATGGGGAGCATCATCCACCAAGCACAAAATCTGGACGCATAGGACCATGTTGCTACTAACAACGCCGCTTTTGGGCAACCCCTCAACGAGTTCCTTGCCGATCGCAAGCGCCAAGAGGATCGCAGACCTGGCAACTGGGTGGCACCGTGGCAAATATACGTCCCGACATGACCAAGTTTCCTATGAAGTATGGTGCGTGCTGTGATCCGACTCACGCTTGGTCCATTTGCAAGGCGCCTAATGCGGACGTCCTCCGGTGGACATTGGCCAAGCGCAAGCAAATTGTGGAGAAGTACGCGGGCCATACCCCTCCCACGGCACACCTCACTGACGTAGCGGCTGCCTCTGCTCCACTAGAGGATGGCATTGATTGGCCTATGGAGTACGACATGGCAGACGAGTACGACGACATTGCGGTGAGTGCGTCTTTCACCTCTATTGCATTCACGTTACTTGCGTCCTCTGTCGCTGATCTGACCGATTACTAGGTCGTTGATTCTGCCTTCTCTGTCAACCTAACAACATTTCGATCTGAATTCTCGGAGTTTAAGCCCTCCTCTCGGTATAGCACCGTCGGTAGTGTCGGTGTCTCGGTGAAGGGCAGCGGTATATTGTTCGAGTTCCGATCTGCCTCATTTCTGGTCAGACATTTTTTCGGCACGTTCACGCATTGTACACGCCTGATCTGTCCTCGCGGTCGGCACAGAAAATCAGCCGTCTTGTCAATGTCAGCTTGATACATAAACACTCCGGGTGCGAATTCTCTTTTCCCACTAATTCTGACCGTGGCTAATTGTTTGTCGCCACAAGAATGGGGATGCTAGTGCCGTCCGGGAATGGCCTCTACCTCCTCCCCATGACACGTGACTCTGCGGGGCTGTCCTCGCACAACGTAGACAGTCGTAGTGGACGGTCGGTCGGTCTTGCTCCTGAGCGTGACCTTGCCATGTGGCATAGCCGTCCGGGACATTTGAAGATGCATAGCCTTCATGCACAGAATTCAAATAATACCCCTTGGTGCCGTCCATGCCTAGCTTTGTAAGTGACCTCTCCTGTGATTCGTGCAATCTGAATAAGGCCACCTCGGCTCCGCGCAATCGCACTGCATCACCGAAGCATGAAGCACCGCGTGAGAAGTTCTCTTGTGACCTTTGGGGTCATGGACATGTACACTCCCCGTACGGATTGCGCTATTATTTGCTAGTCATCGATCACCACACAAATTATATGTGGGTTCGATTTATGAAGTCAAAAGATGGAACTTGCTCCAAGTTGGAGACCAACATGTTGGACGCACGCAACACTCACGTTAAGTACCATTTTCAACTTCATCCATTTGCCCCCTTCATTAAGTTCGATTCGGACTCTGTGTATGAGGCATATGAGGCATAGCTCATGTGCACACGCCTGGGTTTCAGTACACAATTATCAGCCCCCTTTGCACATCATATGCTAGGCAAGGCTGAGCGTCCCTAGCGCACACTACGTGACAGTGCCTCCTCCATGCTCCATGCCATGTTTGTCCTCAACATCATGTGGTCGTGTGCGATAAGCATAGTGGTACACCTGCGCAACCGCACCTCCAACATAGCTGTGGGCCTTTTTGGAGGGGTTCCCATCACACTCCTCATATGTGCCGTTTCTGATGCGTCAACCTTCCGAGTGTTTGGGTGCGCGGTCTTTGCCAAGGTGCCTGACAACCTTAAACGGAAACTTGGCCTTAATAGGATTCCGTGAGGTGATGTTGGGGTACTCCTAGAACTCGCAGGGCTATCGCGTGTATTAATCCCGCTACACGGCGCATCACTACGTCGGTTCACGTTAAGTTCCAGGAGTAAGTGCCGGGCTTTGCAATCTCACATCATGTTATTGACTCATCGATCGATGTGTTTTTCGACGGTGACGATGCGCCAGATGCCCCGAGCGTGCCCCAACCCGCTGATACCAGCCCGGATGACGTGGACCTAGTTGACACAACGCATGATTCTGCTCGACAAACTCGTGTTCGCGGGCCGCCTCCGCATTTTGAGGACAACGTCGCTCATGTGTCCACAGTGCCACGCGTGTGTGTCACGAACGCATGTTCGCATGACCTCTCTTATCACATGGAAGACATCGTGGGCCTCCTTGACTTACCAATCATGGTTGCTCACCCATGGCACAAGTCCACTAAAGGACCCGTCGTGAACGTGGCTCTAGTGCATGCAAGTGTCTGTGTCGAACCGGCATCCTACCGGGAAGCATTGGTCATCCCCCATTCCACGGAGTGGCAAAAGGCCATGCAGCTCGAGTTCGACTCGCTGAGGTCTAACTAGACATGGGACTTAACTCCTCTGCCTGCTCGACGCCGAGTCGTCAACATCATGTTGGTTTACAAGGTTAAGACATACGCCTCTGGGGCCGTTTCACAGTACAAGGCCCGGTTTGTCGCTAAAGCCTACGGCCAGCGCGAGGGCATCGATTACACCGAAACCTTCTCGCTTGTGATCCGCCTTGCCAGCCTCCGCATCTTCTTCAGTATTGCGGCTGCGCACGACCTCGAGCACCTCGAGCTGGGCGGTCTTGACATCGACACAACATTCATGTACGCACCCATAAAGGATTATGTCTACATCAGACAGCCACTTGGGTTCGACGACGGCACATTCAATGTGTGCCACATGCGTCATGCGTCGATGTTTGTACGGCTTGAAGCAGTCGCCTCGAGAGTTCAATAAACTCCTTCGCGATTGGATGGCCTCTTTGGGCTCGCGGCAGCTCATGTCAGATCTCTGCATCTTCATTTTTGAGGATGACGGGCTCCTTGCCATGATCGTGCTCTATGTCGACGACATCCCCGTTGCGTGCAATAACACTGCATGTCGAGTGGCCTTCGCCGCTCTTGTTCGTTCACGGTTAGACATCAAGGATCAAGGCGAACTGTCGGACATTATTGGCATGCACATCACCATGGACTGAGCCGCGCGCTCCATCAGCCTAGACCATGGCAAGTACGTGCGCGAGCTGCTTGAGAAGCACGACACGGTCGACTGCATGCCATCGTGCCTGCCCATAGACCCTATAGTCCTTGCTCCTATTTCGAAGCAGACACATGTGCCCCTTACATGGCGGACCGTGAGATAATCCTCCAACATGCTCGGTAGTCTCCAATACGCCGCGGTTTACACTCGACCGGACATTTCGACTGCGCTCAACATTCTTGGCTCCGCACATACCAACCCTATAGTGGCCCACATGCAAGCCATGAAGAAGGTGTTAAGATACCTCAAGGGCTCACCCAACATGAGCCTGAGGGGGTACGGACAAATCACTCCAACTCGCAGGCTTTGCTGATGCAGACTGGGCCAACGACAGTGAGACGCGCCGCTCACGGTCATGTTTTCTTTTTACATTGGGCGGGGGTGTAGTGAGCTATAAGTCACGCAAGCAGTCATGCGTCGCACAGCCCAAGTGCGAAGCGGGGTACTACTCGGCTGCGGATGCGACCAAGGAGGCAATTCACATTCGACATATGCTATCCGAAATCTTTAGTCGACATGTCAGCGGGACGACCACCATATGGGAAGACAACCCGAGCTGCATCGCCTACTCGCATAATGCATTGAGGAGCGAGGAGGCCAAGCACATCAATCTGAAATACCGCTTTGTGAACGACCACGTGTAGCGGGGAACCATCAAACTCCGGTACCTACCGACTGGTGACATGTTCGTTGACATGCTGACCAAGCCACTACCTAGACCTACGCTCGTGAAACACCGGAGCGCCATCTTGGGTACATCCGGACCCATGCAACGATACACCTTGTAGAGGGGTATAGTTATCATTTCCATTTGACCACAAGACATCCCTTCGGTATCTTAAGGGGGAGTGCTGTAGTAAGTAATTCCTACTGTAGATTTGTTACATAGAGCTAATGAATGCTTTGCTATTAGTCCTTATGTACAAGACATCGACTAGAGTGCTTGACGCACGACATTACTAGTTAGCCTATAGACAGCTAACACCTCTAGTCCTAATCACTTCTCTTGTCTCGACACCAGCCGTCACCCAAGGCTCGTCGTTAGCGTACCCGTAACCAACACACCTCAACAAGGTACAGTATCTTCCTTATCAAACCGTACATACCACGTTCGACATACTTACTTACAACAAGTAGCCATAAGAAATATCACTCGTTTCAATAGAAGTGTCATCCAATACTGTATAGCAGTCTTTCAGGCATGGATGCTTGCGCTCTCCTACTCGTATGGCAGGACTCGATAAAAGTATATGGCTCTACGGAAGAAATAAAATATCCGGGAAATATACTTCTCATTAGCACGCTCCTCGCGATGATACGGGCCATCGGTAGGCCCGATACTCCAATTGAAGCTTGCGGTAGGCCAACATAAAAAAGTCCCGTCGAATCATTAACTCCCCCGTTGAAATCTTCGAAAGTATGAGCGTCGCGTAGCCATCTCGTATCTCATGCTCCCATAAAAGTCACTCCACTTGTCACGCGCTTGCAGCTCCACCTCGAAAAATCTCGCAATCCTCAATTGCTCTCGCAGTGTCAAAGAAAACGCTGTGCGAATAGCAATGCGTGTCCAAAACACATGTGCTGTCGGCATGTAGTCAACGTCTTTGAGCTAAAAAATTCTGTCGCTCGCTTCACTTGCCGCATGCTCGCCGGTGGTCAATCGTGCGAAAAGGGATCCTCGAAAAGTATCCGGTTGGTATCCAATCGAAGGGCCTCGTCACAAAAGAAAAAAATTCCACCAATAGAATTTCTCGCGAGTAGTCCTCCCGCAATCTCGTCCAATAGCGGAACATTGTACTCGCTACAAAAGAGCCATGCGGTATCGTCTCCACCTCCAAGACAGGATGCGGCATCGCCATCGCTAGTCGGGATCCACAGGAAAATATCGCCACAGATATTGTAGACGAAATATGATACATGTGTAGCTGCTCCACATGAATCAGCAGCCACAAAATGGTCTTTATCGCGGGAACAGGGAAACACTCGGTCGTTACTCGTACAAATAACAACCCGTCGTCATTCGAAATTAAAAGAAAGTCAAAACAATGCCGAGTAAACTCCACTAGAAAGATGAAAAGTGGCGGTCGTCTCGCTGCGTCTCATCGGATGAAATTCAAACGCATCGCAGAACGTCCGGAAAAACATCCCCGTATGTGCGAACCGTAGCGACTTCAACTAACGTCGCCAAACCAAAAAAAGCACATTATGTTGGGGCATCTCCCATCCGGTCAAGCTAAGCGAATCTCCTCGCGCTATGCTTGTTGTCCTCCATGTCCTCTTATCGTGTCATGTCATGTCCGCCATGTCGTGTAGGGAGTCTTGTCGAGTTTTTTTTGCTCCCTCTCGTCTCGTCTCGGTAACTTAGTATGCCATCATGATGCTCCGCAGTCCCAATCCGCCGTCCAAATCGACGTAGCGTTCGATTAACTCCGAAGGCATCTCGCCGCAGGTTCAAGCATCTCGTTGCACGCATCTCGCAAAATAATTGACTGGGGGTCACCACAAGTCGCACACGTCCGCGTCTCATCAAATCTCCGCTATGTTGCTACAAATGGTACTACCTCCCATTCGCATCATCTTGCAAAATATCCTCGACTCGGTTCCTTGATACAGAACCTCGCCCGCCAAGATTTAAAACGTGCAATACTCGTATTCACGATACGCGGAGGCATACGGCAAGGAATCAAAATCGGCCGGGTTCACATACGCACTTTGTGCTATATACGGTATCACAATGTACTATAGCCGGTCGACTATCGCTAGCCGGAAAACATTCGTCTCCCGAGTAAAGCTCCTTTAGCGTCTTCTCGACTCGCTGGTTCTACTGGTCCGTAGTCGCTAGATCACGGGTTCTTGCACGAAATCCTTCTCATGCGCCAGCTCGTCAAAAGCCTCTTAAAATAGCTCGAACGGTGGCCTCATTTCATCCTCGCCTCCTCGGTAGAATCTTGGCCGCGCTCCATCGTCTCGCCAATCGAACTCGACTCCTTCAACCACAGCCGGTATACGTCCGCGGTCGGCGCCCCCTTCGTCGAACCTTCGGTGTCCTTAGGTGCCGTCTTCTTCTCCGCCTCTACAAACATGCATTTCGTCCCTACCACTAGTTAGCTCCGAAACCAAGTGTTGTGGGACTGCTCGCCCTCTAGCATGACGAGCGGCATCGAGGGCTCATTCTCCTTAGTCTTTTCCTAGCGGAAGGAATAATATAGTGATGGTTGGACAGGGGTTCCTACAGTCTACCGATAAACGGTAACCCGAGTGACTCCCTGGCAAATGTGCCGATCGCTAAATTCATAGGCGTCCGGTCGAAGGTACCAGAAAGCCACCAATTCCAATTTGGTGTTTTGTGCTGCTTCTAATCTAAACTACTAGATATTACTAACAACTATTAGCTACCCGCACCAAAGTAACACTGTAGAAGTCTATTCATATTTCACATGTACCTAATTCTAGAACCGGTGCATGTATTCATCATCCCACGCTTCCGGTGCTTCATTGCTTACAAGAAGAACTTAGATTAGCACGGACAGGGAAAGTGGGAGGGGAAACAAAAGGAAAGAGTGACAAGAGGATCACGGAATCCAAAGCACAGCAAAAGGAAAGCACTACATTGTGCACAAACCTAGCAGATTAAACTAAGGAAACTCTTAAGCCACGCCGAGAATGCAACTCGTGGAGGCGACAAGCGGCGCCGCACGCGCCGCTCGAGGAAGCACGGGGACGCTTGCGGCCCATGGCGCGGGTGAAGAGCGCCGTGGCTGGAGAAGGCATCCCAGCCGAGGAAGAAGCGGCCTCAGTGCCGTCCGCGTGAGCAACATGGACGGCGAGAGAGACCTTTCGACGCCAGGAGGCCAACAACTTGCCCACGTGCATCCCTTTAGATGCGGCTGCCTGCTTGGCTAGCTCCGTCAAGAAAGCCGTGGCGTGGCCGCCAAGAGTACCAAATTTCGTGACTGCAAAGGGAATGAAGCGGATGTCGGGGCGACTCCTCAACCCCTCCGAGTACTTCTCGAACTTGGTCTTCTCAGCATGGCGGAGAGCGACTTCGGGTGACGGGGGGCTAGACACGCCGAACAAACCGGAAACCACGGCATCAAGGGCAAGTTTTGAGCCTCGGATGCCGTGATAGTGCAAGACACCCACATCCGCGGGGAGACCGTCGTTGCCGTTGGGGAGTTGAACTAACATCGTGGGATCTGTGAGAACCTCGACGCCAACCCCGAGTGCGCCACGAACCTCGGAGATGATTTCCGCAAGGGCCGTCACTAACCAAGAGTGAGCGGTGTGGACCGAAGCATCTCCGCCGCAACGAGCCAAATGGTCCGCAAAAGCAGTGGCCCACACATCATCCGACATGTCAACACCCGCCGACGAGAACGCACCCCGCATAGCTTGAATGGAGAGATGGCAAGAAGCACAAGCAGTGGGGGAGCGTAGAGAAGAGAGGATGCGGGATGAGGGTAGGCCGAAGATGCGACAGACCGCGACGCGGAAAACTGCGTCGTAGTGCTCAGGGAACTTGTCACGGAGCTCGCCCAGGCGACCCGAAGTAGGCGGGTCGGAAGCCAAAAACGCAAGGGCGCCGTGGCCGAGACGAGATAGAAAACGCCTAGACTCCGGCCGAGCGCGGTTGGAAAACGTGGGAGCGAGCTTCGCGAAGCGAAGCAAGTTGACGCGCTCACTGATGTCGGCTTGTAGCTTTGGAAAGATGTCCGTGGCAAACGCAGAAAGAGGGACGAGCGAGGGTAGGCCATCAAGGGACTGGGCAATCTGCTCGTTGTTTGATCGGGCTTCGGCAACGCAGCCGGCGCGAGCCACCGTTGGACGTTTCGGGGGGAGCATCGCTAAGGCTGGGGTTATCAAGGGTTCAGACTCGGCGAGAGCGAGAGAACCGCACGCAGCGTCCAAGCGCGCCCACGACGAAGCGAGTTCTAACGATCACATGGGTTCGCTATCGCCGTCGTCTCCGTCCGGTGTACCATGCCTACGGGACACCGCTGTGGTCATAGCACTCGCTAACCGTCCATACATGGTCGGCTCCATTGGAACTTCGTCTTGGGAATCCCCGCGCACGCGAGCGTCTTGGGTTGTAAGGAAACGAATAGCTGAGCCCACTGCCAAACCGGCCGCTCCGACATGGGCCGCATCCGCCCAGGCAGCCAAATCCCCCACCCCCATGCCTCCGAAACGTATGGGAAGAGACATCTCGGAGCGAGTGTTGCTGGGTAGGCTAGCTGCGGGAAGGCCCAATATCTCAGCCGCCACATCTAGGGTGGCATTGTCAGCGCGCTCGAAGAACGTTACGACGGTGTCACCGTAGCCCTCACCCCTGCCAAGACCTCGGGGGACTGTACGGGCAAAGTGTCCGAAGCGGCGGTTGCAATGTTGATGGATACGAAGCGCAGTGTGAGTGTGCCGGTGAGCCGCTAGACCCCTTAGACGTTCGCCGTAGGCCTCATACTTACTTAAGGCCGTTTCGAACACGTCTCGAGCAAAATCGGATGTACCCATTGGCCCCCCCAATACTTTCGTCCCTTCCGTGGAGACATTTACTCCCCGCATGATGTGGCCGTCGGGAAAGTTATCGAAAGCATCACCGACACCCAAAGGGGAATACAAACAGTTTTTGCGGATGGTTACTGTGAGGCCAACGCTAGCATACGCCTTCGGCATAGCGTCGCCAATAGCCACGAGAGACGCAGGGGGTCCCAAGAAGTGACCATCATCAGAATAACAGCATACAACGGATTCGTTCGGGGCAATCGCAGCCAACTGTTTGTATACCCGGGAGGCAACTATTGCGAAGAACATGGCCCCGAGAACGCAACCTTGATGGACTCCACGGGTACTCGGGATGCGCATGGCCGGGCCGTGAGAATTTGATGAGTCGTAAACGTACAAGGTAGATGGACGGCCATACAACATAGTAGCGACGCGGAGCAACGGTCGAAGCGCGGGATTTGCTGACAACTCCTCAAACAAGGGACGCCGCAAGAACTCGTTGAACGCGTTGGATGCGTCGCCTTGCATGTCCGCCCAGTCCGGTGAAGCGTCAAGCGCGGCTCGAACCATAAATTGTACGATCTCAGCCCCGCCGCGGACGCCGACCCCAAATTGGTGCCGAGCAGCCAACCATTGAGACACTCCGTCACCAATTACGGCGAGAAGCGCGCAATTCGCAAAACGAACTAGAACGGAGCCAATTCCAAGCGGGCGCAGCTTCCCCTTTTGGTCGCGAAGTTCTTGCTCTTGTGCGCGTCGTTGTTCGGGATCAAGCTTGTCTAGCGGGATAAGTGTGGCAGAGGCGAGGAATGAGGCAACGCCTGGTGGAACTTCTGCATTCACGATGGCTTCGGCTAAACCGGTGAGAGTGCAAGGGGAACCCAACGCGCGAAGAGTTTCAAACCTCCAACCGTCGACGTGAGGACTAGACTTTCGAGGGCATCTAGCAACGACCTCCATGATATCAACTTCCGAAGCACGGAGTTTGATACGAGGGAGGGAGAAGGGATCCGGCCACACGTCCGCGAGGTCGTCATCGTCTTGTGCAACCGTGATAATTCCTCGTGCACCCCGCGACCACTTGCAACGGGGTTGGAGCTTAGGGCCTCCAAGGCACGACGGTACTCCCCAACCGCAGCTAGACTAGCCGCCCGGTGGGCGACTTTGGCCGAGACGCCGTTATGAAGGGGTTGCGAAGGGGAGATGGGGTCGGTACCGGCCCTCGGAAGTGAGGTAGGTGGCGATGCCCGCCCATTGGTAAGGGATGCGTGAACGCGAGCGGCGGAAAACAATGTATCGAGATCTCTTGACGCCCAATGGGCTAAGCGGTTGTCACGGTAATCAGCGACTGGGTCAGGGGGCAGATGCCCCGCGGAAGTGAAATCAGCCATGGGTCGCAAAACTAAGCGCGGAAATAAAAGCAACGCCGCCCAAGCCGCTTCCGCGGAAGCCCCTTGGATGGCCCTACCGCGGAAAGACAAAACGCAACCGACGAGCTCCTCGAAGACCGGCTTGACGAGGCGTACCACCGAAGGGGGGACGCCGTTCGAGGACGTACTAGATCGGAAAGAAAGGAGGTAGGACTCGAAGAAGGCTTTGGAGTTTTCCCCACCAGTGGCCCCATGGTCAAGGCACCATTGGACGGCGGGGGGCAAGGACTGGGGATGCGGCGGGGACGGCCGACCGCGCGGAAGCGAAGCACCGCATGCCGGCGGTTGGGAGGGCGTAGAAGTACGGTGAGAGCAATAATGTTGGTGTCTACTAAGGTCACCGCTCCGAAAGTATCGTCCGCAAAAAGTGCACGGCGCGAGAAGGTGGCGATCGGCATCCACAACTAGGCAATTGTCGGGCGCAAAAGTGCACGTTGTCGCGGGGGAATTTAGATGGGCGCATTGCGCTTGAAGGGTCGGGAACGACGCGGAGCAACTAACGCACCTCAAAGGAGCGGGGGAGCGCATTGTGGGAGTGGGGGGTAAAAACCGAGACGGAGTACTTCTAGGTCGTAAGGCATGCGAAGGCGCTTGAGCATTAGGTGGTGATGTCGGAAGGTCACCCGGAGCGGGGGCCATAGGGCGCGACCCGGCCCCGCCGCCGGGCGACCGGCCTAGAGGTGGCGGTGGAGGACGCCGATGACTATGTCCCGGCCGGGTCGCCGCGGCGGCCATCCGGGGTGGCACGTGTGTCGCGTCCTAAAATAAGTAGAGCACGCGGGGTCGAAGAAGGGGGGGGGGGGGGGGGGGGGAGTATGTGGCTTGGACTATACCGGAAGTCGCCCGAGGTGGCGCTGTGGCGTGCCTTGGAGGGAAGATTCTCCGCCGACGTGGTGGGCTCCTCGATGCCGGTCCGTCGCGCCTCTACCCTCGCGTTGCTTGTAGTGGAGAGCCTTGGAGCCCGCGATGGAGATGCTCAAGAAAAGAGCAAAGAAGCTATTCGGTACCCGTGTACCAACCGCCGCAAGAGTCGGATGGAAACTCCGTCATACAACGCCGTATCGTAGGTAGTGAGGCGCCAAGCGAAAAAGGATGACCTTACAAATAGCGGGCTCCGAGTACGGGTAGCGATTAGAATGAACTTAGCGGGCTGAGAGCAGTACTGACGTTGTAGTACCCGTACACGGATAGCGATGACGCATATGCCGATGCCATAAACACGAATAGGCGGGCAGGCGTCACGCTCACCGCTACCAAGTTCCGTGCTCGCGGGCTCCCGACCCAAGCTCAGCCGCACATGCGCATGCGGTGGCGGCGATGTGGAAAAATTCTATGTGGAAATTCTGTGTGGAAAAATTCTATGGTGGCGGCGATGTGGAAAAACGCTTCCGGTGCTGGTACTAAATAGATATTTACAATATGACGAGCTCGCTCCTTTCGTCGCTATGATCGTCATGTGACCCCTTATTATTATCGCATCAATTTTGTATCGCTACTAGTATGAATTCTACTTTAAAAAACCAGGTATCTAAAGAAAAGATCCTTACAACAAAAAGGCAGCATAAGCCACCAAGCAGAAAGAAGAAAACACGAAAAGCTTAGCCCGAGGAACACGGAGGCATTCCACAGCATCAGCACTGCCCTCCCGCGAAGCATCGCGGAGATAGGAACCCAAAGTACCATGAAGACCAGCAAAACGACGTTGCATAAAGTATCGTTATTCAAATCTCGCATCCAAAGTTACGTACTTGCTATTTAGAAAAGGAAATGCCACTATTCTATTAATCAGCATCAACATTTATTACTCGGCGCTAAGACTAATCTTCCAGCGTCATCGTCGTAGACTATGGCATATACTCCTTGAAAGAGCGTGCCGCTCGGGTGCGCGCGCGATAACCGAAGTTCACAACGCCCGTTAGTGCTCGAATTCGCCCCCCGTATTTGTCGGCGCATTCCATCTTGGGCGCCAAAACACTGCCTAGGACTTTAGAATATTTGCCAATAAAATTGACGCATGGTTACATTTTGGACTGCGAAATCTTGTCCGAACTTTTGTGGAGGAGTGTAATACATTTTCAATTTCAATATGTCGCAATCTCCATGATGCGTGGCCCGCTCCCGCCGCTCAAGGGCGTTGATTAGCCCCGGTAGTCAGCATGTGCTAGTTGAGTCGGGCCTACATGACCTTTTTTTTCCCATGTGCGACTCTAGCTGTGCTAGAGATGGGGAGGAAGGCATGTAGAAAACTCCCTCGCCTTGGTCGTCGAAAGCCCCGACTCGATCCACGCACCCCCAGTCCGAGATAATTGCCGATCCTCCCGTCGCGATCGTCCTCCTACCTTATTGTTCCCTTTTATTCGGGGCCGGGGGAGAAAACTATAGGTACAACTGGCATCATAATGCCTCCACGTCAACTTTTCTCTTGTCCCCGGTCGGTTGCTAGATATTTCTAGCACCGGTTGAAGCGTAAAATGCCTCTCGCACCTTGCCTTGTTGGTTTGCGCTACCAAGGGGCCACCTCTACATGCGTTGTGGAATCGGGGTAACCCTTAGCACGTCGCCTAAGGCAACATGTCGGTGGTGGGTACCGACTAGGGAAGAGGTTGCGGGCCAATGGGGTCGTGATCCAAACTACTTAAGGTGCCGGGTACGGAAGTTTCAGCCGTACCTCTTCGTGCAAGGTCATTCCACCGGCAGCCGATCACGAGGATTGCCGCCGCCACACCTTGCCGCTCCTCCAATCGCGAGTCCTCCTCGCATTTGGTTTCGACTCCCCTCCCAATAGGTTCATAATTATTCCTAACCCAAAGAAGTTCGTGACTCTGTAATCATCCATATTTTCCAAATGATGTCGCTTTTGCGGTACCCCATAACACGAAGACTTGGTCAGCTAACGCGACAAACAAGCAAACAAACAAACAAACAAGGAGATTAATAAATAACAAGTAATCGAAATATTTTTTGTCCGCGTGCTTTCGGCAATGCCAGTGATTCACATTTCATTATACAAGTAGAATTAGAAGGACTGAATGAATCGCTATATTACACGGATGTTTCCTTCATGGCGTTTTCGACACGCTCAACCAAGTCTGCTTTCTTCCCGGATCCGCTGAGGCCGTGCTCGATGCAATAGTTCCTCAAAAGGGCGACGGTCCAATGCCGCGGACCCCCTGACGCTTCACCCTTTCCCAGCGCCTACACATAAATCACAACATGACACCAACACAGAGCCATCGCCATTGTTGAGCATACTCAAACCACGGACAAACTCATACATCCACGAGGGAGTATTCTAAGAACCAAACCGCCCCTCAGACGTGGTGAGTTACTAGCAATGTAGAGATGAGGTGAGCATTTATGGCTTCTTCAAGTATTTTCGGGAAAATGGTGCAACCTTCGGGACGTTCATTTCGCATGGGCATGGCATACCTGAGAGGCAGTGCGTTTTTTACCAGCGGCGGTTGATTGCTCCGCGGATCCCTCCGGCCCAAACACTTCTTTCTGTTATCATCAATGACAACGACGCGTACACCGAGACAATGCACGGGCGATGAAATTGAAATCTAATTACAACACATCGTTGCACAATGCGACTAATGTCTTGGGGCATGATAATAGACTAAAGTCTCTGGGGGCATGGTCGACGACATTGCCAGTGGTATGCATGGGAGTTACTGACAAAAATTGCACAATTTAAGGAGATTTACGCCTACCTTGAAGCGCTGCATGGCCTCTACGCAACCTCTTGGTGACTGCCCCTCCATGCGGAGGCTCTCCTCTACCGTGTACATTGTAGAGTCCCTGAGCTCCATCTGCGTGGGGTCAGCGGGCTCCTCCAGCGCCAGCGCATGCAAAACGGTGTAGTAGTGCTGCAGGGCAGGGTTTTGTATGGTGGTGCTACTAAACTCGGGGTCTGGGATGCTGAGCTCCTCGATCACCGACTCCGCGCAGCTCACCGCGGGGGCGTCGGCTTTGACAACCACAGCCGCGAACTGCGCATGATCCTGCTCCCCATCCAACCCCCGCGCCGCACACGCAATATAAGGCCCGTTCAGTATGCGTGCACGGAATCGAGAAACATGGGCAACTCGGTGGAATAATGGCGGAGAAAATCCCCAATTTCTGTAATCAGGTTAATGGTGATGTACCCTTTCACAATATACTGAATCCAAAACCAACCTCCGCCAAGCATTAATTGTTCTCAGGGATGATCTTTAGATGAATACTTAATACCATTCATTTTAAATAAGGGTACCTGTACTCAGGGATGTTCGGAAAAATACTAGATACCATTCATTATGAATAAGGGTACCTGGACGGGTACCCGTAATTAATGGTATCGCTACCCAAACCGCTGCTGTATGTATGGGCATTGTGTTTCATCATTAACAATAAATAATATATCTCTACATGTACCGTTACCTGTACCGCGGTCATACGTGATACCCGTACCGCTGCTTTATTACTCACGATATTTTACTACCTATAATATTTTTAAATCAAAGCAAAAGTCGTGGTGAGCTTGCAAAACGCCGCGCTTATTGTAGAAGAGGGTCCCGATGCGGGCTTACCTGCCAGTCCCATATCCCTGAGACCTAAAAACGTAGTTATTCTGTGCTTTTTATTGTATTTTTTTTATATGAAGACAGTGTTGGAATCCACAAGCAAAGAAGAAAGAAGAGAGGCACGTAAGCCTTAGCCCTCGGAGCAGAGAGGCAGGCAACAGCAGCTGCAACCCCCTCCTGCAAGGCATCACGGGGATAGGAACCCAACGTGCCATGAAGAACCATGGAAAGGCGTTGCATGAACTCACGACGCACATCCCATCTTTGTAATACATTGTCGTATGGCGAATACATTTTATGACATATGTAAGGGAATTTCTTTTCACCTTTTTGCGGGCGGCTTCCCCTGCTTTCTTTGTAATCACATATTGTAACAAATATACGAGTAGTATCGACGGCGGCAGCATTTCTTATGTTTGCTTTTCTTATTTCATATACATTGCTGCCATTTCGCAAATCCTCTCGTCGCTGTGAGCCATAAATAGTAATCCTTACGTTGCGCACTCACTCGAGCGTCGCCTATCCGGGAGAATGATCGATGATGCGTGGTTGACAAGGTTTGTTGTTTTGAACTTCCGGTCTCAGTCGTGCTTGCAAATATAATGCCGCCTGTAGAGGGTGCCGGTGCGGGCTTACCTTCCAGTCCCATATGCCGGTGGCGCAAAAAAAGAATCGCAAGCGTAAGGTCTTGGGTTTTAGGGTATAGGGTATAGTATAAAGATAGAGATATGTTTATTTAGCCTAAAGATTGGCAAAACGGCGGGGGCGGCCGCACCTCCGCGTGGCGTATTTCGTCCGCGAATGGAAGCGTCACGAGATGCAACCCCGGCGGCCTCAGCTGCACAGTCTGCCCCTCCTCGTCCTCCATCAGCTCCTGTTGAGCGTGCATCACAGGGGGTCGGTCAGCCGTCGCGGCGACCGTGAATGTTAATAGACGCGCCGATATATATATGTCCTCCGCCGTAGTAAGAGTTACACCGCATCTTCCTCTGCTGATGGTGCGGAGTGTTTTGGCCAACGGGTACAAAGTTTTTTTCATGGTATGACAGGTACCTCCCACTGCGGGAGTAGCGCCGCGAGGCAAGGGTCGCTGGACTCGGCTCGTTGGTAGCGAACTATCGCAACCTTCTTCATCGCGATCATCTTCGCATGCAGAGCTATAAAGGTCGCCTTGCTACCGGGGATAGCCTAGCACAGACGGGTGATTAGCATACTGTAGTTGAAACAAGGCGTCAGAGGGCCTAAAGTGGAGGGTGGACACGGGAAGTATGTTGTAAGTACTTCAATATGATACAGTTTACTTCCGAAGATAATTGAATATGCATTGAAAATAGAATTAAAAGGACAACTGAACCGTCGCCAGCCGCGGCTCATCACCTTCTCGTGTGGGTAAACAAAGTAGGCGGTCCGCAATTGATGGTAGTCCTTGATGGCTTCCCTCGACTTGAAGCCGAGCAGGAGCAGGCCTGCCCCACCAGCTCCGGTCGCAGCGTTCTTTGACGCCTGAAACTCGGCAAAGTCCATCACAATCTACGGCGCACACGCAGTGGCGTTAATACAAAGGGACAAATCAAAGATCCAAATGGTTAACACCTGCAACAAAAAAAGTTATGATGACATCCAAATATCATGGAACGTGTCAGACTCATCCCCGAGCACCCTCTCGTGACGCCAATTAATAGGTGAAAAACTACCCAAATGTAAACACCTTGGGACGCCACCTTTTCGCCCCTCACGGGAAGATACTTTTTGGCGACGCTCTGCAGCTGCATGCCGGTGTCCTGACAGACGAGCGCGGACTCGGCGACGACGGCCTCGTTGGTGCGAGCCTCCAAATGATGAGCGCTCGGTTTAGAGTGCTTCGCCACCATTGCAAACAGCTGCAACACAAGCACCCCACAATCAGCACAAATCGCCATGCCTGAGGTACAGACACACAAGTGAAATAAACCACATACCCGCAGCCAGTCATGCACCCACCCAACACCGACACTCTCCAAAACACACACAAACACTCGCGATCTCTCCCGCTATCTATTTCCATACACAGACACACACACATACACACACACACACACACACACACACACACGCACACACACACACGCACACGCGCACACACACCCTCACACACACACACACACACACACACACACACACACACACACACACACACACACACACACACACACACAAACACACAAGTATTTATTGCTTGAGGTTGGGACGAGCATGCCCAAGCATAGGGCATTCTTCCAATATCGACCTCCTCGGTGAAGTGCAAGACGACATGCCTGACACCTAGGGACCCGCGCCCACCTGCACCGCGATGGTCACATCCCCCACCAGCGTCCATCGCAAGCTCCTCAGCGGGCGCTTTTTGGCTGCCTTTTGAAACACCGCCTGCGTGAGCTCCCCCACCCTCCCCGCCACACAATGGACCACCTCCTCAGCGTCCTCATCGCTCGCAAGCTGTAGTACTTCCTATACACGTCGCAAAAACCCATCCAGACACCCCCGAGTCAGCCAGGGGACGGCCAAGCCGTGACCGATGCTGAAATATGAAAACGCAGATTAGGGTTGAAAACGGATGAAGATAAGGATGGCATTGCTGGGAGAAAGCGGCATGGCAGAGGAGCAGGGTAGCTCGCGGTCCAGCGCCCCCTCACCTTCCAGAGGTGGCTCATATTAAAAGACCCCCCATCCGCGGCAATGGGGAATAATTCCACAGTTATCTAGCGCAAGCAGACACCAAGCAACACCGCCGATACATTCAAGAGTGCATGTGCCAAATGAAACGAACTTCAGTGGGATACGCACACGAGGCAGTGGGACAGTGATCCAGGAAGAGCGGCGAACACTGCGGGTGCCATTCAAGTTCACCTGACGCTCAGACAAGTCCTTCACCCGGCTGATGACACCACTCCTGCGATGTGGCACAACAAAGTGGCACAGCGTGGCATCAGGAAAGTGAGGAAGCTGGGCGGTTCGTGCAGTGCTACCACACAATGCCTCAGAAAAAGCTATAAACCCATACATCTAGTGGCGGCACCCAACACACGGCTGGCTCACCTCAAGGATGCACTTCCTTGAGCGCTCTCGAGGTCGTCGTCCGTGAAGACCCACACCTTTTTTGCAACCTTTGCGGCGGAGGTACTGCATAGTGCGGCCGCAAAAAGGCAGAACTCAGCTGTGCGGGGGAGGCAACCGTGCAATTCATTTTTTTTCGATCTGATGCAGCCGTGCAGGTCAGCGTGTTACCTACCGTTTGCTAAACATCTGTGAGCATGCCCACAGCGCGTTCTTGAGCGCCTCTGGCCCGCACACGCGATTGTCAGAGCTGCCCACACGCGATGCGAACGATTGGGAGTCTGTTGAATGATATCAGTGCGTCCAGGCGTCAGTGAGACTGGGAACATGAGGGGATTTAAGCAGAGCCCACCCTGTGGATAATCAGGGGCATGGCTGCCCCTGTTATGCTGCCATCGCAAACACCAAGGTCAATCAGATGGGCGATTTGTCGCATTCCCATACACACACACACACACACACACACACACACACACACACACACACACACACACACACACACACATACGCACAGATACACTCACAGACACACCTGCCAGCCCCTCAACATCCTTGATGCACTTTGCGGTCAGTGGCTTCAGCATCTGGTGATAGAATGTGTGCTCAAAGGGGGTGAGGCCCTCGTGCTCCACCACAGCGTTGTTTTGTTTCTCCTGCAGTCCACAACGCCCAGCTCAGAAAACAGCGCCAGCATTGGTTGTCATGTAAAGCGTCGATGGTTCGTCATGCCATGATTGCCACGGCACAATGTAGAAAGAGCCTATCGTGCGGGGGTGGCGCAGGGGTTTGGCAACAGCAGAGGGGCGTGCGTGTGTGCAGTGATAATGTGCATGTACTATGCTCTGTTGGCACTCACTGCGCCGTAGAATATGACGCCCATCTCATCATGCTTGGATGCGATGATGCGCTTCTTCATGTGCTTCACAAGTGTGTCCATCACTACCCTGTGCGCGCTCTCCCCTTCGAAGCCCTTCCATCCGGATGCCACCCAGCCCATAAGGGGGAGTAAGAGGTACAGAGCTCGTTGTGTAGGTTGTTTCGATAACATATATTTGTAGGGCAGAAGGAGTTTGTTGGGTTGTCCCTCCAACTGCGACGCCGGGTTAGCACTTAGCACAGACCTGAGACGGCGCCAGCATAGACGGGTGACACGCGACCAGCACGACCATCAGCTCCGTCACAGGCTCGAAACCCTGCGGGGGCATAATCCATCGGACACGTCACAAACTTGGCAGCGAGGGGTCGGGGCACGGGAGGGCCGTGTGCTCGTAAGTCAGTCGGCACTCGCCCATTCCCCGGCTTCCCCGTCCGCATCAGTATCCGGCCCAAGCACGCCCTCGTATATGTCCGCCATTGGCTAGGCCAAAATGTGTGAAGGCAAGCTGTCGCCAGGGTAAGAGGGGCGACCGCGATCCTGGATGTGGCCGTCTGCGGACGTGCCGCAAATAATACGATCGGTGAAGCGACAGACGGACTCCGGCTCGTCTATTGATGCCCTTTCTGTTTGTTTCCCCTCCCTTTTTCCGTGTGCGTCCTGCTCTTCCTACTCTTGCTGTTCCTTGATGTCTAATCGATGATTGTACTAGCGATAATCGATCCATTCTACTCGCTATCCTATTTCCAAAGGCGGGATGAGTGAGGTACCTGTAGATATAGATGCTTTCCTATTTCCAAAGTAAGGGGTGCGTGGAGCGGAGTTCCCCTCTAGTAGTGACTCATGCGATTCTTGCTTACAAAATTATTGGAAGGGAAAGGCAAGAATGAAATGCATGCTGGGAGGGGTCACTTCCTTTACAGCCGGTATCATATAGACCGGGGAAAGTACTAGCAAAGTACATATTTTCCGCGGGACACTACATTTCCCGCGGATTTTCTACACATACAATCCCTATGCGAGCCGTCACCGCCGCCCCCATGGGGCCGATGACACTCGCTCCCCATCAACAAGCACTCACGCTCCACCACGTCTGTTGATGACCCCTACCCCGGCTCCCTTAAGGCTCCAAACGCTTCTTCACCTCCTCCCCTCGTTGGCCGAGCTTTCGCCTGCTGAGTATCGCCTTGATCCGACGAAATATCCCAACTCTCCGGCCATCTCCCGGTCTCGCCCCTCCAAGACACACTCACACAAACACACGAAATTACAAGCTCGCTGCTCCGACAGCCCTCTACTCTCGCCCCGGCGTGCCTAACCCCGATAGGCACTGCTTGCCCGAATTACTGCCCCAACGGAGCATATGTTGAACAATGCGCGCTCCCTCAGTCGAATCTACGTCCTCACATGCTCTCACGCGCCTACCCTCAACATTGATCCCACCACCGCCGGTGGAGACAAGCCCACCCAAATGGACTCCACCGACGAGTTCCCACAAGATATCTACGACACCGAGCCAACAAAGAAATCCCCAAAGCAAACCCAACCCAATCCCCCACCGAAAGCAGATACCCAGCCCGCGACCCAGCCCCCCGCTATCACCACCCCACTAGCTTACCCGTCTCTCAACGCATACACCGACTTCCCTATCCCAACAGCCCGGTAGTATCCCGGCCCCTCGCCCACCCCTCACATATGGTTGTCACCGGCGAAGTCTTTGGGACTCCAACGTCCGCCCATGTTGTACTCAAAATGAACAAGCTAACCCGGCCCATGAGCGCACTCACCAAGGCGGTCGCCACCACCATTACCACCAAAGTCATCGAGGAGGCTAACAAACTATGGGGCGTCAAGCTACTACCCGAGAGCGTCCGAATATGTTCCCAACCCAATCCCCTGGCCCCCAAGACCCCCAACGGACGTCGAAACTCCCCCCCCCCCCCCAAGACTACCGGCACGGTGGTCATCCGCCTAACCCGCCGACACACAACCAAAGAACTACTTCATCGCCAAATCCACTCCCGCGAACACAAAAAGGTCCTAACCGACCACGAAGACATCCCCTTGTGAAACCTCCATCCACCCCCCCCCCCCCACATGAACGATGCCGAAAAAGGGGGCCACCACATATGGATATTGAGCCACGAACTTCAAGGTCTTAATAACTACCACGCCAAGGATCTCCTACTATGTTGTGGCCCACCTCTGGGACGACAACAAAGCCCAACTACCCGAAGTCGAGAAAACCCTCTACGCCGCGACATACGAGGCATGGAAGGAGTATGAAGCTACAAACACCCCCTCACTCCCCAGCCCAGTGGTCTACCCTCCCCGGGGCACTATCGTGCATGCCTACGAATTGCGCGACGTTTACAAGCGTCGCCGACTTAGCTCGGTCGCTCTACGCGACCTCGTCTCACCGCGGTACGCCCTTTGCCTTATTGACGCCCTAGAAGACAGTCTTCTAGCCTTCCCCGTGGGGGATAGAGTCGCCCTCGTCACTGTGAGCGGCAAGGCCCTTCTACGCACTACGTTGCCCACCTACACCCCCACGGTTGATCGATAGTTATACATATGGGGGCTCAACTGTCGTATGGCTGAGCTCTCCAACTTTGCGGACTTTATCCTACCCACCGCCGATCACATGGCTATCGCGGTCACCGACTCGCTCAACTACCATATCAACACAGCGAAAGGTGAGTCCGGTCTACACGACCTTGTGGCGAGTACTGTCATGTGACAAGACGTTACATGACTAGTAAAAGTACTCGCTGCGATGTTTATACCGTACTTTCCACGGATGTAGTGTACTAGCAGTTACACTTGCCATTGTTAAGCTCGAGGACACTGTTCGCAGTTTTGTACCGATATGTACCTCCCGGTGCGTACAATACGCACAGTGAGTCCTCCCATGCGTCAAGACGCTAGGCACGAGGCTAATTGGTGACGCAACGCGGTCTACGAAAGACTACGGACGTCGACACTTGCTTGGGGAAGCGTGACGAGACCGAAGGCGAGCTTTGCTAGACTATTAAAGTCTAGCACAATTGTTAGCCCTAGCATCCCGCGTTGTCTAGTGCTTATGTGCAAGGTAGCTATTTGTCATCCTAGTACTTAGTGTTATGCTATTAGCGGTACTCTATTCCCTATTAGTGGCGGTCGGCCGGCCCTGCCGGTGCCTTCGCCGGCCGCCATCTCTCTCCTTCTCACTTCTCTAGTCACCACAGCCGGCCCTCTTGTGGGGCTGGCACGACCTACGTGTATCTATCCGTTCCCGATTCCGACAGGTTATGGGCCCTCCACCAAGTTACACTAGAGAAGAGCATGTGTAAAGCGCTCGGCGCCACGCTAGTCCTACCTACTCCCACGTTAAAAATAGTAAAGCGTGTGTAAAGTGCTCGGCGCCACGCTAGTAATTCATCGTCCAACCGACACCACGCTTCGCCTTCGAGTTGGTTGTCCGCGAATGTCTTACCATCTCCCACGTAAAAAGGAGAAGAGCGTGTGTAAAGCGCCCGGCGCCACGCTCACCCTACCCAGCTTTCAGTCTCACCGGGCCTTCAGCCTACCGATGCTCCCGACCGGATCTGGTTGTTTACAACCGACCCGCGAAAATTCGGCCCGTGCGTACTTTAATTAATATTGTAGTTGTTTTTTCCCGAGGCAACGCAACAACGCTCTCCTAACTTAGCGTGGAGCTTACCCTTCCCACGGCGAAAGGGGGGAGTCTGTGCTTTTGCGTGTCTACACGCTCCTATTAGCCATGTTGGCTTTGCTTCGTCCTCGCCGGTCGCTCTCATGCGTCGGCTAATTCGCCCGTGGACAGTTTTTTCCCGTTACATGTCAGACTTGTACATTACGCAGTACATTCGGAACACCTTCATATCGGCAACTCGCCGGTAGCGGCACGTTCCTCTGAGCGCATGTCGCTACACCTACCCGCCTTGAGACACACGCTACACGCGCTACACCTTCGATCAAGATGGCACCTTCCTCGACGCAAGCTAGGACAACGTCAAGACCTCGGCTACCTTAAGGGGGGGTGTTAGCACTAGCATCCCGTTGCCTAGTGCTTATGTACAAGGTAGCTATTTGTCATCCTAGTACTTAGTGTTATGACATTAGCGGTACTCTATTCCCTATTAGTGGCGGTCGGCCAGCCCTGCCGGTGCCTTCGCCGGCCGCCATCTCTCTCCTTCTCACTTCTCTAGTCACCACAGTCGGCCCCCTTGTGGGGCCGGCACGACCTACCTGTATCTACCCGTTCCCGATTCCGACAACAATGGAGGTCGGCGACATGATAGTTCACATTGTAACTTCTTTCCTTCAATCTCCGCATAGCGACTGCTCTGCTATAGTTTGCTTACATGACTACACGCACTTTTCACTCATCGAACGCTTCCCATGAGAGATTTTCAATGCACAACCAGCCACTGAGAGGCTGGTTGCGACAATCTACACTCCTCCTTTACAGATACCGGGATCGACGCTACCGGCTTCCCAATGGAGGCGGCCCTTACTACCGACGGACCCGACGGCGTCGAAGCCACCGTTGTGGGCACCGAGGCCGCCACCTTCACCGACACTCGACAGGTGATCCTAAGTCATACCTCCCCCCCTCATGTACGCCATTACAATCCTTCAGAAAGTAACTATACGCCTTAAGCCCGACCCCTTCAACCCACGAATCTTCCGTATTTACCGGCTACCACAACCCCACGATGCATCAAGCTGTGTGTCGGTGTGTCCGATCTAGACATGTACTCATCATATCTAGAATAGCTTACAATAGCTATTTGCAACTACTAACTAGTAGGTATTACTTATAACACTCCCCATGAAGGTAGCTTCGGGATGAAACGTTGCATTGGGTCTGCTCCTCCCAAGACTGCACTTCGGTGTCTAGTGAGTGCATGTCATGGTAGTGGTTTGGTGAGCATGCCGGCCAACATTTGGTCAGTGAGGAGATACCTCAACATGATTGCCCCGTGTTCCGCGTGATTCTTAAGGAAGTGCCACTTCATACCAATGTGTTTGGTCTTCTCGCTGACCAAGGCATTTTGGGATTACGCGATGGCGCTTTGGTTGTCATCCCAGATGGTTGTTGTTCCGGTGATGGGGACGTTGAAGACCTACCCCATAAGTTGTCGGAGGTGAACTCCCTCCTTGGTGGCGTCTGCCGCAAACTAATGTTCAGCCTCACAAGTGGATTGGGCGACACATGTATGTTGCTTAGACTTGTAGCTGACAACACCGCGGCTGAGTGTAAACAGATAGCCCGAAAGTGACTTGAGTGTGTTGCTGTCGTTGGCCCAGTCCGCATATGCAAAGCATGTTAGTTGGAGACAGTGGTCCGGACTCCCCCCCCCCCCCCCCCATGTGAGGCGTAGGTCAATGGTGCCATGAAGGTAGCGAACCACATTTTTCAGAGCATGTAGGTGAGCCTCCGTAGGATGTGCATGAGTGGAGCCAAGAATGCTCCACGCCGTAGTAGAGACATCAGGGCGCGTGCAGACTGCCGCGTACTAGAGGCTGCCGAGGAGACTGGGGTAGACGTCCTTCGCCACTCCCGTGAGGAGAGGGGAGTCCATGTGCGCGAGGCTTGACAAGAAGCATGGGTCCATAGGACCCTCACCCGCCACCACCACCCGTAATAGATGGGCCACTAGAGAAGACCTCCTCACATCTCTCCGCCACACATTCCACATCTAGACAGAACTCTACTCCGACCCCCTCAAGAAATCCCTTCACTCTCACACCTACCACTTCCTATACCCCGAAGACATAGTCTTCTCATCTAGGGCAGCAATGCCCCACACACATGGCACGGCACCAACATCGCCAACCCAGAATATGACCACGAATGCATGCGCCGCGCCATGGAACACGCAATCACTAGCGCACACCTCACAGCCTCTCACACACCCTGCGCAACCATCCTCATACTCCCCCGATGGGAACACACACCATACCGCCACTCCAAATACATCAACTCCCCATACACACACCACCTCTTCACCCTTCCCAACGACGCAAACACCTTCCTACCCCCCGACCAACACACCGGCCACCCCACCCCTACCCCATTCGGAACACGATGGATGGTCGACATCTACCTCGTCGCTAACCCCCTAGCCCTCTCCACCCTACCCTCACACACAGCCATGACCGCACTCCACAACACTCTCGAGTCTATCTACGACACTCACCGCCCCAACCCCATCATCACCATCCCACCTCCACACCTCACCGACTCCTACTCACCACACTCAGCATGCATCTACCACCTCCCCCCCAACCCCACTCACCCCCTTACCTACCCCCTCCATGAACGCATGCAACTAACATACCCCCCCCCCACCAGAGGGATTCTTGTTTGGAACTGGCAGGACTTCGTTTCCACATACGGCTCCAAGAAGGGAGTCAACTCCCCCCTCGGAGCAGCCGCCACCCACCCCGCCTCGGACACCCGCATCAAAATTCTGGTGACATCTACCCCTCCCTCCCACACTATCAATCGCGCTGAATTAGCATGCATTGACATAGGCCTCCAACTTGGCCGTACCCATCTCCTTACAGACAGTGCGTGCTCCCTCCGCCTCATACAAGGCTACGTAAACTGCCCACCAGCTTACAGATGCGACATCCACCGCCACACACTCCTCTCCATCACACACACCCTCAAAACCCGCTGCGACGCAGGCATCCGCACACACCTCGGCAAAATTAAAGCACACAGCCACTCCCTAGGAAACGACCTTGCAGACACTCTAGCTAACCAAGTCGCGGATGGACACCCATCCGACGCAACTAACACCACAGGTTTAGACGTGTCGATAGGCCGCTAAACCTGGCCATACACCCTCATTCCACAAACCCAAGGGGAACCCATACCCTAGAGATACACCAACCTCAAAGCTGACGCTCACACCTACAACACCAAACACACACACACACACACACACCCCTCTCGCAAACATCAGAACACGGTGCCCTCCTCGCCCGCGCCGCGGAGGACGGTGCCGACTTCTCTTTCCACAAAAAACACACAACACTCACCAACATCCAATTCACCCACAAGCAAGAATTCATGTGGGGAGTCCACAACACCCGCATTCTCACACACAACCCCACCCTGCGCTGCCCCATGTGTGTCCAATTCACTAGCAATAGCCACATGGCCGGTAATTGCCCCACCATGTTTGGCCTAAGACAGGACCGACGCAACAGCGCGATGTAACTCCTACTCTCCCTCTTGGAACGCCACAACGGACATCGATGAGAGACCATCACTGCGGACTTCGGTAACAAAACCATTAAATCATTTTATCCCCCACACCCACCCACACCCCTCTTGACTGTCACCCCCCCACCCCACTCACATGCCCACCCGCCTTGTTGCTGCTGACGAAGGTCTCTCACCCGACTCCCTAACCTCGTGCCCCGCCATCCTCCCCCCCGAGATTCTCCTCCCCGCGCTACGACCCCCCGCACGCAAACCTGACTTTATCCGCCTCCTTGAACCTCGATTCGTCGGTCGCACAAACGGTCGTCGCCGCTACTCGTCCATTAGAAAGATTCAGATAAGAGAATGGAAATACTGCACAGACCACAACCTCTCCCAAACAGCCCACCTCATTCGTGCCAAATACACACCCCTCGCAAATGCCATCCGCGTCCATTGGCCAGGTACCGAGGTCGACATCCTCTCCATCGTCATGAGCGGCACGGGCACGCCGCACTTATCCACCATTGCAAGTCTCACCTCTCTCCTCACCCTCCGCACCGACCGTCCTGACAAACTCGTCTCTAAAGTACGACTCGACGCATCTCCCATACTCGCACAACTCCACACGCACACTGTCCAATGGCTACACCACCTCCTACTTGTATACCACATCAAGTCCCGCACGACCTCTCACCTCTCACCGCGCCCCCGCACACTGCACCTTCGCACGCCCCTGATTGCACTCCATCTTCACCCTGCATCGCACCCTCCTCGGGGGGGAGTAAAACCCCCGAACACCCTTGGAGAGGCTGGATTTAGGTGGTTAACGGTCTAGCCCTGACTAGTAAGTTTCTTGTATGGCATAGTTGGGAGGGCCCAGAGACAGCAACCGGCGCATGCGGTATTTGATGTAAAAACCGGCGCATACGGTACATGTTGTAAACAATTTCAATTTCAATTTGGGTCCATAGGCAGGCACAAGGGTTTGCAGTCGGTCATGCCGTACTTGGCGAGTATATCGCGCATTAATTTTGGACAGGTCCATTGGAATGATGCGGGCCGGCATGTTTCGGGTAACGCGCATGCCCAAAAGTTGAAGGAGGTCACCCAAGTCCTTGATTTTGAATATGGCGTCCAGCCGAGCTTTGAACGACGTGAACCAAGTAGCATCATTGCACGCGGCGGGAATGTCGTCCACGTAGAGGGCGATCATGGCGAAAATGTGTCCGGCGCGGAAGATGTAGATGCACGGGTCCGATATGCGTTGCTGCCACCCGTTATCGACAAGCCATTCACGCAAGAGCATGTTGAGCTCGTGAGGGTATTGTTTCGAACCATAGAGGTAGCGTTTGAGATGACACACTTTACAAGTGCCATCGGAGAAGCAGAGGGGTTCGCGGATGTACACGTCCTCGTTGATGGGAGCGTAGAGGAACGCAGTGTCGATGTCAAGATGACAAAGTTAAAGGTCTTGGGCGCCAGCAATGGCGAGGAAGAGTCGGAGACTGGCCACGCGAATGTTTCCGTATAGTCGAGGGCCCGCGCATTGTATCCCTTGGCCACGAAGCGGGCTTTGAGGCGGGAGACATCACCCATTGTGTCGGACTTCACCTTGTACATATCCATATGTTGTTGACGACCACTCGGCCGGGGGGGAGGTGAGTTCCCACGTGCCGTTGTCCATGAGGGAGGAGTGCTAAAGCTACATCGCGGCTTGAGTGCTAGAGTGCTAGAGAGGGAATTTCGGTAAGACTTCGGCTCGACACATTCTCTAGCCGAGAGGAGGGCAATGGCGTTTGGTGCTGCGCATGCTGGGAGATGATGTGGATTAGTGATCAACATGGACACGTTCGGCTGTTAAAAATGTTCTCTTTGGCCTTTCCTTGGTTAGGGTTACAACACGTTGTGACAAGTACGGGAGGGTAATCGGACATGTGTGCCACGAGTTCCCCGTAGCGAATTGGGTGAGACCGGAGGCGGGGTGGGCGGACTGCCTCATGAGGGCGAGGGGTGTTGTGGGCTTCAAGTGTGTCAAGGGCAAGGGGATGGGATCTGGCTGAGGTATCGTGGGCATCGTAAGTGTCCGATGCGTCGGTGATCATTGAGTCAATTGGATGGCGTGCGCCGAGGCCCATCGGGGTTTCCTAGAAACAACATAGACGGATGTGGTGATGCGGCGGGTTGCGGGGTTGTAGACGCGGTACCCTAGGCCGTCATGTCGGTAGCCGACTATGATGCCACGGAACGCGTTTTTGCCCAGTTTCCGACGTAACTTGTCAGGCACTTCAACGAAGACAAAGCACGCAAAGACGCGGAATTCAAAGGCGTCGGGCGCTTTCAACGTGAGCATGGTGAGTTGATCGCCACCGGAGAGACCAACAGCGCGGTTGTAGGTACGGTTACGAACGAACACAACTGTGCTCACAGCGCACGACCGCATGGAATTTTTCGGAACATTCGGTGTAATTTCGTTGATGCGTTGTCCCGGAGTGTGCGCCAAGGGCGTTTCGCCTTGCCTAACACGTGTTGAGCGTAAGGGGCCCAGAATTGTACACCGACGCCCAGCCGAGCACATATTTTACAGGTCTTAGAAGCCTCAAAGACCGAGTCACGGTCAAATTCAAGGACATGTGCGGACGCACCAAACGAGTGACAACGTGCATGTAAGTGGCGGATCTCGAGCATGATGCACTCGAGTTCCGAGCACGTGTCATCTTTCGACTTAAAAAACCGCACCCGCATTTAATGAGTGTGGTGTTCGATAACGAGGAGGTAGTAGCGTTGGCTGTCTGGGGATGGGACATTCATTGTGCCCCATATGTCCGAGGACAAGTTTATCGGGGGGCGTGATGGTTTGGGGCAAGAAGTGATGTTGCGAGGTGCAACGGTGGCCTTGCGTGTGGAGCAAACCTAAATCGCAAGAAACATGTTTAACATAACTCGGCAACGCCGGGGTAGTCGGAACACCGTGTGCATGATGGGTATGAAGGTTTTGCATGTTGAGGTGTCCGAACCTACCGGCAATGCCACAGTATTGGATTGCAATGTCTAGTGACGGCGACGCTAGGGTTTACAATAGGTGGCCTAGCCGTTGGGGTGCGTGGTTTCAGCGCATGCTCGTGTGTAAGCATGAACAATCCGTTGCCTGACGGTCTCAACACACCCATTCCTCTGGGCACCATGAGCATGCCAACATCATAGTATGTGGGGAAAATGATTTCGCAACCGTTGTGGGTCTGCATCCAACTAACAATGTGGAGGCGACCTATGGGCTGAGCGGAGCGAGGCGGCACGTCAAGGGTGTTTAACGCATAGACTTTACGGCGGATGAAATGGCCATACACCATGGGAAGGGTGATCTTAACTGTGCCACTGCCCTGAACGTCAGCCCCGACACCACCAACACGAGAGGTGACGGAACGCGGATCGAACGTAATGAAATCGTCACGAAACGATGTAATTTGTTCGAGCATGCGTAGTCTATCACCTACAACTGAGTCAAGTTACGACCGGGGCGAGAAAAGATGAGAACGCAACATAGAAGGGGACACTCACCTCAGTTTTATCATATTCGTCGGTGCACTCGCCCTGTGTGCGCACGGTGGGAGAGTCATGCAATTATGGGTCGTCAAATGATACGTCACTCAGAAGGGCAGCGTGTGCAAGGGCAGTGCCGCCAATGGTGCCACACTTATGGACGATCATCGTGCGCTTGGCGAGGGTCCACTTTAGTAGTGCGTCATCCGAGGCCGTGCATGACGACAAGATATGGTTAAGACTGCCACATGCAATGGACTTATTGGGCAGGCCACGACCGCCGCGTCCGCCACGGTTGTTGTGGCCACGGCCATTGTGGTTATCGCGACCAACACCAACAAAGGCAAAGATGAAAGAGGCTTTGCCAGCCGGAGCTGCGAGGTAAGAGTCAAGAGTTCCTCATCCATGTTATGTGCCATGTGACGGATGATGGCCATCACCTCGTGCGCGGATAGGAGGTAGTTGGTGTCGAACGCGTTGATGACACACTCCTCTGCCTGGCCGAGGGGGCCGGTGCGTGAAATGCCACCCGGCATTAGGAGTCCCAAGTGATGAGGGTGTATGGCAGCTAAGCCATCTATCATCTCACATGTCTCTATGTAGTCATCGAAGGTTTGTCGCATGAAATTGACGTATTCAGTGAGCGACGGGCCGGGGCGCTGCCGAAGCATAAGGTTTTCCAACAATAACATGGAGCGTACGAACGAGCGGCCATCCAGGCGCTCACATAAGATGTCCCAAGCAAGAGTTGCGCAGCCATGAGGAGCAGCAATTATGCACTGGACGGCTTGACAAACACGCTTGTTTTCGATGGCATTGTGCACTAACAGAGCGTACGCATAGGTCTGCGCTGCCTCGTCGAGCGAGACGCCGGATTCCCGGATGGCAAGCTGTGGAATGAGATACGCAGCTTTGAATGACATGAAGGTGAGGAAGCTCCTTTTCCATTGCTTGAAGTTGGTGTTCGGCCTCATAGTGAGGACAGTCATTTTCATGGAGCGGTTAAGAGACTCCTTGTCGAAGCCGGTCGCCTCGTTCAATGCACGTCCGATGACCACCGGGTCAATGGCATGGCGACGCCCCCCGCGTCCATTGTTGCCGCCACGATGTGCACGAGGGGACGGCTGGCCACCGGGAAAGTGTGGTTGGCCACATGGGAGGGGGGAATGGCTATGTTGGAGATGTGGACCACCTTACATGGGCACCAGAGCGCCATGCGATCACTGATAGTAGGGTTGTCCATGAGGGAGGTTTTGAGTATGTGCGGGCTCGTGATGACCGATGTGTGGTTGTGGGGGTGGGGGGGAGGTAGCTGGACTGGAGTGACAGCTTGGACCGGAGGAGGTGTGTCGCGCGGTGCGTCACGGTGGCGCAGAGCTGCATTCTCTGTCGCACGTGCGTCGAGGAGGGCGTTGATAAGCGCCATTTGCTCCACAACGAGCGAGGGTGCATCCGGGGGGAGTGTGGAATCCCGAGTGCTTTATCTCCTCAAAGTCGACAAGGATCTCAGTGGGCGATTCCGTTGGGCGGGGTTTTTGTGCCATTGTGAAAGGCGGCGGAGACAATTGGCGATTGGCAATGGTTAAAACCACTGATCGCACTCGTGCCTCACAATATTTCTAGAGAGACGGCATGTTATCCGACTGCCCCTCGGCATGATGCCCCGGGGCGTCTCAAAGTGCCTTTTATTTATCCTGCACCTAGTGTGGGACACGAGTTACAACCACGGCCATAACATGTGTAGCGTCGCGCTAGTGGCTAGCTCGCTAATTCATAAGAGTATAGTATGTTATTATTCTAGGGTTGTCGTGCACCTTGTGTATGCGTATTCACCCACCGGTGCGTCCTGCCTTCTCCAACTTGGACATGTATGCAACGTGTCCACACGCGACGAGTGCGTCGGTGTGGTTGGCTGGCTGACGTCCCCGGGCAGCTGACTTAGGTGGCGTGTCGCGGTGGATTTAAAACGAAGTTTATACTTGCAGTATCGCCAACTACAAGGTGTAAGTACTATATTGTTATGTAAGCTTGCCTTCCGCGGGAGAGTTGTCGATCGCAGCTCGTCGAAAAAAGCTGTCGCGCGAGTGACTTAAGGGCCCATAACTTGTTGAACCGTGCGGACACGTTCAAAACGGAAGGTAACTAACGCATACGTAGTTACAGTGATACGGTCAAAGTCACGCAAATAGGACAGTGACAGAGACGACCAACCCGAGGCTTGGTGTCGGGACAAAGGAAGTGAGGAGTTGTGGCCTAGCGACAGCTCTGTATCGAATCAAACATTGTATCGGTGTGTCCAATCTAGACATGAACTAATCATATCTAGAACAGCTTACAATAGCTATTTGCAACTCATATCTAGTTGGTATTACTCACAACAATGTACCGAACACCATGTGAGCGGTGGTTAGTCCGATGTCACCCATGATGTTGATATCCGCTCGGTGGGTGTAGGCGGTGACGGCGATCCATCGCAGGATCCCGTCTTGGTGCGCGAGCCACACGATGGCGACGACCGCGGCGCTCTTGCCGGTCCTGGGCGGCCCGATCTGTTTCATGCGACAGACATGCGTAATGAAGGCACCGCGGATTTGTTGCCCTAGGTGTTCAACATGCCTAGGAGGTACACACATCCGAGATGGAGGGTTAGGTGCTACTATGTCGCGACGTGAAAGAGCGCCGCCATTTGTTTTATGGTATGTCTGTGCGGAAGTATGTCCCATGGTGAGCGGGTCGAAGAAGGGGGTGCCTAGGCAGCCGTTACTAACGCATACGTAGTTACAGTGATACGGTCAAAGTCACGCAAATAGGACAGTGACAGAGACGACCAACCCGAGGCTTGGTGTCGGGACAAAGGAAGTGAGGAGTTGTGGCCTAGCTACAGCTCTGTATCGAATCAAACAGTGTATCGGCGTGTCCAATCTAGACATGAACTAATCATATCTAGAACAGCTTACAATAGCTATTTGCAACTCATATCTAGTTGGTATTACTCACAACAATGTACCGAACACCATGTGAGCGGTGGTTAGTCCGATGTCACCCATGATGTTGATATCCGCTCGGTGGGTGTAGGCGGTGACGGCGATCCATCGCAGGACCCCGTCTTGGTGCGCGAGCCACACGATGGCGACGACCGCGGCGCTCTTGCCGGTCATGGACGGCCCGATCTGTTTCATGCGACAGACATGCGTAATGAAGGCACCGCGGATTTGTTGCCCTAGGTGTTCAACATGCCCAGGAGGTACACACATCCGAGATGGAGGGTTAGGTGCTACTATGTCGCGACGTGAAAGAGCTCTGCCATTTGTTTTATGGTATGTCTGTGCGGAAGTATGTCCCATGGTGGGCGGGTCGAAGAAGGGGGTGCCGAGGCAGCCGTTATCGAGGTGGATGGTTGCGGCTCAACATTGGCGAAGGTGGTGGACGCGCGGCGCAAGGCGTCGGCCCCGTCCCCTCCGATGTCGGCCATGTCGTTTGCTTCACCTTGTCGTTTGGGCGCGCCGCGCCGGCTGTGGCCCTTGACGACATGCTTCCACCTCGCTTCGCGGTCTTGGAAATGCTCGGGCGTGGCGCTGACGGTTGCGATGTTTCGCGCCGCCTCATGCGAAGGTGATGACTCACCAAAAAAATTATGCTTAACCAAGAACGTGAGGCATTAAAGAAATCTTACATGTAATGTGACATTCTTAAGTCCGATTCAGACTGCGAGACTAGCAATGGTAGATATTGAGGGATGACCACAGAATGCCCGATTGATGTAGTCAGCTTCGTCAAATTCTCGCGCGGTTGTCTTGTCCGACGCAATATGTACAGTATACTTGTGCGTATGTAACACTTTTAACTTTGACACTCTCATTTATTTCATATCTAACTAACAATGTTCTTAATAAGACATTTATGCACGGAACTTTTTCTGCAAATTGAACGCAAGTTGTTTTACTTTCCTTTGAGCTTTCACGTCCAGCACTTGCGGTGCTTTTCTGTTACCACTGCATTGTGAAGGCGAGTCTCGTGAAAAACAACAACTCCATTTACGATAATACTGTGCCGTTCTGCTGGTACGAGTTGCAAAGGGATTGTTGGTTTTGTGTTGCGCTATAGCAGTCTAACCTGTGTTGTGCCGCCGCAACCCGCTTCAACGCAAGTTGATTTACTACTTTCCTTTGAACTTCCACCTCCGACACCTCGGCTGCTTTTTTGATGTACAATAGCAATGCATATATAGATTCATTGATTTTACCTACTAAAGTGATTGAATGTTGTCAGCATATATATCTAAAAGTGTACGATCGATGATCATTTATTTTAATCAAATGAAGAAAATTGCTCTATGAAGTTCTTACTTACCTTACTTTTCCACGCATGTTATTTGGTTCCTTTTCAACTCCCATTTTTAACACCTCCGCTCCTTTTCTAATGTTACGACGGTCTTGTCGTCAGTATAGTGAATGCAGAAAGAACGTATTGTTAACTTGTTACTTTGACACACCATTATTGAATAGTGTCACAAATATTCATATTTAAACGTAAGCATGATAAATAACTTATTTCACATGGTAATGTTGCAGTATTGCTTTAAATATGTTATGTGCGTAAACACACACACACATGCATGCACAAAAACACACACACACACACACACACACACACACACACACGCTTTGGAAAATTAATGCAGTAGGATATATACATCGCGTGTCTTGCTTTTCCGTGACACGTAATTTAACGTGCCAACAGGAATGATGATAGTCGCTATTAATTTATCTGTTCCTCTCCATCGATGATTGAACCGCCCGAAGAACAACAACAAACCGCCTGTTGTCAGTTGCCATCTTTCATGGCATGTCCACCAATAAACAGCGCTTTTAATGGAAACAGCTGCAGCGGAACTCAAGATCAAAACAACGCCTCTACTGACGCGAACATTAGCCGCCTCATACAGCATCAACAACTTGGTCAGTGACCTCCACATGCATTCCCCCAATACTATTGTAGGGGGCGGAGCAAACCGCACGGCATGCATCGCGGTGTACGGGTAATGGCGGCAGGATGAGGAGTCCACAACCAAGCATCAGGGCTTTCACTCAACGAGTTGCGTGGGACACAAGGGGAAATAATCTGAATAGATTTCTCTGGCAAGCATGAACTTGATTGTGGCCCGCTCAGCTGCGAAACGGCGATGAATCAGACCTCCCCCTTTGAAACATAAATTTGTTCTGTTGAGATGCGATCGTGGACAACCATCATCTCTCATCGCCCCACCTGCCCCCGCCTCCCCCCCCAAACACACACACACGCGCGCGCGCGCGCGCGCACGTTCAGCGACCGATCCTCTGCGAAGGATGCTTTCCAATGCACCTTTCTTTCACCCACGGTGATCCCCTCACGGAGCCGCATATTTTTCTAGAAGTTTGTAGAAACCATCAGCAACGGAGACGAGGCGATGATGTGATGAAATAGTGGTGCCGCTTATTTGCCACATTATAGTGTGTGGCCCTACGACTGTGACTCCTGAGGAGTTGCAGTCTGTGATAGTCATGGCTTGCCTCTCACTGCATGCGCAGCCGCATTGGGCGCAGCGAGTTGCGCATCTTGGAGAAGGGCGACGACACGGCCTGCTCTTCTGGAAGGCCCGTCGGGCAGGTGACGACGGGCTGCGCACTGCGCCCCATCTTCTTCAGCTGCTGCCTCAGAGGGCTCACCGGGTTCTTGCCCGACAGCCTCAGGCTGGTCCGCAGCGGCGAAACCCTGCTGTGCGGCGCTCGCCTCACCCGCTCCCCCGCCTCCCCCGGCACCCCCGCCACCGACTCCAGCTTCAGCAGCAGAGCCCCCACGCCTTCCTCACCCGAAATACCCCCCGCCTGGAATGTCAGCTCCCGGGCCAGCGAAAACTGCGCCTCCGCGTCCTCGCAGTGCCCCAAGAGAAGCAGCGCCTGTGGCGATCGCGAGAGGCAATAATGGGCCGGCTCAGTCGGAAGGGCAGGGCAGGGGGAGATACCAGACAGCGTAGGAGAGTTGAACAAAAGACAAAAACGACACCACATTACGTGATATGAAATGACAGGACATTACGCGGAACAACACGACATTACGCGACAAGATATGAAGCAACACGACAGGACGTAACATGGCCGACATGGCGTGAGGTCACCTTGCCCAGCACGTGCCTCGCGAATGGCGACTGTGGCTCGATTTCAGTAGACACAAGCGCATCCCCGTACGCCTTCAACACCTGCTGTTGGCACGGTTCCCCTGCACCCCACCAGTCCCCCAGCCGGCCGAAGCACAGCGCAGCTGCGAGTGTTAGTGACGCAGGGGCTGTAAGAGGACACTGCGCACGGCGCGGCATCGGTGAAGAAAAGCGGTCGCGGGCAGGGAGGGAGGGGGGAAAAGAGAACTTACCGGTGGATTGGGCGTGCACCAGCTGAGCACCGGCGCGCTTCCCCCAAAGATTTGCATCCGTCCCATGACAAAGGATGGCGTCGGTGTATGACTGCACAGCGCCTGCTCAAACATAAAGCCAACACACACACGAATCAATTCACCTACCAGTATGTTGATCAACAAATCATCCGACGCGCGCATGTCTGACACTCCACCTGGCTGACTTCGGCAGTGCATACGTGTAAAAGGCAAGATCAAGTGCTCTCGGCACACCTTTGTAGTTGTTCTCAGATATGAGCTCATCCCCTCGACGCTCATTGTCAGCCGCGCAGGTGAGCATGTCCGCGCTGCTCGCAGCTGTGACCGGCTCGCTGGGCCGCGCGACATCCAGCACAGCGGGCAGCCCCAGCACGGGAGACACCGGCGCTGGGCTCATGAAGTCCTGCATGCCTGGCCTGCCCGTGCTTGCGATGGACATGGGCGTAGGGGCGGTGGAGGTGCCGGCGTCACTAAGAGACATGATGCTCTCCAGCCTGAACGGCGACGACTCCTCGCTAGTGTAAAGGTCCCACTCCGCAGCGCCGAGATTGTGCGCCACCTCCATCACTTGCGATACGGTGGTGCCCTCCGCCAGCCCCGACACCGGCAGCAATATCTGCGCCACGTCCTCATACCCTGCCTCCGCAGCCATGTGCACCGGCAGCCGCCCTTCGGCCTCCTGGTGCGCGGCTGCTGCCCCGTAGGGCGTCGCCAGCAGCCGGGTGACCACTTGGTCCAGCCCCAGCTCTGCACTGTAGTGCAGGAGGCTCATGCCGGATGGGAGACCGTGGTTTGAAACAGCCGCGCCTGTGTGTGGCAGCCAAGACCGCGTCAGCAACACAAGGTCGCACCACCAAGCAAGAGAAACAGGCCTTGGTGGCCGAAAGGGCGACAGGAAGATAAGCCAGGGAGGGGCGTGCTCACCCGCATCCAGCAGCACACACGCAACATCTTCTGCCCCCGAAACAATGGACATTGACAGAGGGGATATGCCATCAGAGTCCAGAACGTCCTGCATTCACAGCGGAGACGCACAAGTCAGGCAGCAGGTCAGCCCGTGCTAGCCTGGACTTTATGTATAGACAGGTTGGACGTGAAGGGCATAGGCGATATATGTTTCAGTGTCCCAATCTTCCCTGAATAAGACACACGGACATTCACATACGCACAAGCAGACTTTCACACTGTGAATGTGTGTGACTGCCTTTCGTACTGAGTCTCTCTCTTTGTCCCCCCCTCCCCCCAAACTACTCGCTCACATATCCACACACCCACCCACCTTATTTGCACCCCACTCAAGTAGCTTCTTCACGGCATCTGGTCGATTTTCACCAGCTGCCCAGTGAAGCGGCGTCCCAGCACCTGGCGACCGGCAAAGAGTGTCAGTCCCCTGTGACGAATATTTTGCTAAGGATGGCAGTACAAACCTGCTACATTACTGACTTATTGAGAGGAATTACCGGTTAAGGAGTCTATCTTTGCGCGGTGCTGCAGCAGCGTGTCGATAATTTCCAGGTGACCCGCGGCAGCAGCGTAGTGAAGTGGGCTTACCCCCGACCTGTCAGCCTTCGCCGCATTCGCACCTAAACAACATACCCACAAGGGAAGACGCAGGATCTGAGGTGTCGCTGCACAGCGGTCGAAAGTGAGTGAGAGCGTGAATGGAGGCACTGCGTGTGAGCACGGGAGGCCGCGCACCTTGTTGCAGCAGGAATTGAACCAGCCTCAAATTTTCACTCTGAACCGCCGCATGCAATGGTGTGCTCCTCATGTCGTCCTCGATGTTAACCGCTTCTGCCCCTCCCATGCAGATCAAAGCAGCTGTTTGTCGTGCCAGTCACATCAGCACAGATAGGGTCAGGACACAGCCACCAGTAAATCAGCGGTTTCTTTAATATGCGCCTCTTGACACAACAGCTGCGCAATACATATTCACCCATGCTGCCATGTGCATTGCTATGACTGACGAAACAGCATCCCGGCAGAAAAACGCTGATTCGCCCTGTGCAAATGATTTGAAGGCCACGTGAGTGAGCGCAAGGAGGAAAACCTACCGGTAGGATGATACAGCCCCATCTCGCACGCCTTATGCAGTGCGGTTCTGGAGTCCTGGTTGCGCCAAGACAACAGCTGCTCCGCAGAGCAGACGGCGCCCCCAGGATTTGCCTGCCACACACACACACACACACACACACACACAATCATACCGTCATATAATTTGATACGATATATCTGGCTTTCGGTGGGGGGTTCCGTTCGTGTGCGAAGGTGTAACTCACCGTGATGCCAAGAGCATGCAGGAGGGTGCGAAACTCGTGCGCCGCTTCGGGCCCCATGCGCTCCAATGAGAGGAACCCCGCCTCTGAAGTCTGCGCCCCCCCAGTACGACTCACCCCTGAGTCTTCCACCCCCATGCTGTAGGTTCCGCACGCTCAGCCTACAAACAGCAGTGCCACAGCGCGAGGTGAACAGGTCAGAGTGACAGCGCCCCCATCTGTTCAAACTGTAAACACAGCCTCATTACTGCCGTGAACAGAAATCCGCGGAGTTCACTGCTGCAGCGAGCTTTTACTCCCCTAACCTTTAACTTAAGAAGGTTAGGCGCACGCTCTGTGCTCAGTAAACTCACGGTAGGCATTACCCGCTGACCGCCAGCCCCGTCAAATACCAGGCTCCCCGACAGGAAAATGATTCCGAACACCATACAGCAGAAATACGGCTGACGACCGCACGCTGTACTTCAAAATGACTTTAATAGGGTATTGCGAGAGGTGAGGTGTGGTGCGCGTTGTCGGCGTTCCGACAGAGGCGATCGACCCGAGAGCGGCGTGACACCCGAGTTATTGGCAGCGGCGAGGGCGGCATGCCGGGCCTCGGCCGTAACTTACCCCGCCAGTAATAAAAACACCCCCACCGTCTTTTCTTTCAGGGGAGGAGCGATCCGCAGTTATGACGGCAGCTTTTAAAAAAGCGAATGATATCGAGTCGGGCAGTTTGCCGTGCTGTAGCCTGGGCAGAAGGAGGAGGTTGGGCTGCAGCCTGAGGGAGGCGGTACGCCCCGAAGCAAAGGCAGTACCAGTACGGTTCGCCGACTAGCACAACCTTGTCACAGCAATGCACACTAGCAGCAGGCCGCGCCAACGGGATACTACTCCAGATAGTTGTCTGAGACTGACCTGTGTATGCGTCTTTTGACGTCACCGGAGGGGGTTGCTGAACGGCCCGGGGCGGTGGTCCACAAGCAGCAATACTTGTCTCGGGAGTGGAACTCGACACAGATATCGGCCGCCTTCTCGTTCGAGCCGAGACGGATCATCGTATAGAGATATAGTATATACTGCTCTACTAGGGCTTTTTTCCGGCCAACGCTTGAAACGCTTCGTTAATGCGCTTCGCTGCTGCCACAGTCAAAATAACGCCGGAGAGTTGAGGAATCATTGTGTACGAGTCTGTACGGGTTAGATTTATGCAGCAATACTTGAGTCAGTGTGCCGTTTATTACAATCAGAATGGCGTAATAATTGGATAATGTTTGCGGGAGGTACCGGTACGACTGGCGGAGTGACAAAACATTATCAGTGCTGCAGCAGATTTTGCTGGCTTCTTAATAATATATATATATGGTCATATTAGTAATATAGAGGTTTGAATTACAGGGCTAAATTACGAAGTAACCGGCGTTACCTCAGTTTACATGCGTTACCTCCGACGCTACAACTCCCTAACGGTTCAAGCGCCCACGCGCGCACGGACAGTAAAATGTCCGCACCCTATATAACACACCAGCGGCGATTGTGTGTCCACCTTCTGCCTTTTGCGAGAGCTATCGCTCACGCAAACGGCATCGTGGCTCTCGCTAGCCACGCAAGGTGTTGATCACTTGAGTCTCCTGCACGACGCACGAAAACACACTCCTTCAGTCCAAATGGCAGACCGCCTGGTATTGCCTACTGACCTCTACGTTGCGCCCGGTGACGCGCCGGAACAGCAGCCAGACCAGCTGCAATTGCTGACACAGATTGTTCAGCAATTAGCAGCCCAGGTCGAAACTCTATCCGTCGCAACCGCGTCAACAAAACCAACTACTTCAGCCATCCCCACAGCCGACTCCGACAGCGCTGCGGGTGGACGACTCGAGCTCGACGCTCTACCAGCTGACAGTAAAAACACCCCTCTAGAGTACATCGACCCTAGAGAGTGGTCTGAATTCGCGTCCCGTACGTTCGCGGACTGCCTACCCCCATCTGGCACAACAGTCCCGTGCCTGTGGAACCCTCGACACGACGAGGCCGACAAATTTTTTACGGACAACGCGAGAATTTCTTCCCGCGACGAGTATCGACACCTGCTCTGCTATGGTGTGTTTACGGCCGCCGCTAACGCGGCACTCGAAACTGCTATGGAAACGCTTCGCTCGATCACCTCTACCCCCGACGAAACAACCTACGCCTACTCCCTCATCGACGCAGCGCTACGTACTCATCAAGCAGTGGCCGCAGCGGGGGAAGCGCGACTCACCTACATCAGACGCTTCAAGGCCAAGAAGATTCTTAACGGCGAAGAACGCGTCGCGGAGCGTCTCGTCTACTCACGGTGCTTCGACACGGTTGCCTCCGACCGTGGAGGCAACGTCGTCGACGGACTCCTGGCAGCCCTGGAGGACAAACGACTCGAAGTCAGCATCAATGCAGCTGCAAAAGCGCAAGCAGCTGCCCAGTTCAAGGCCGACAAGCCTAGACCAGACAAACCGGACAGGCCGACCGATAAGCCGGACAAGCCGGACAAAACCAAGGCCAAGCCCAAGGACCGCACGAGCGGCCGCCCCCTCCCCCCTACCGACAAGGCACACAAGAAGACCGAGGCCGACAAGGACGAATGACGGGGTGTCCCGCCGCGCCGATTCCTGCAACCCAGATTCAAACTACATGCGTCATCGCGTGCGGCGAAACTGGCAAGCCTGGAAAGATATCGGCGCGAGCGGACAAGTCTTACGGTGGATCCGGGAGGGCGTTACTATTCCCTTCCTAAACAACCGACCCCCACCCCCGTTCAACCAAGGCACCTCACTGCTGGACGCTACCCCCGAGCAGCTCACCTTTGTCGAGGCCGAGCTCGCGCGCTTCGTGGAGACGGGAGCCTGGGAACGCACCACCTGCAGCAAGTACGTATCAAGACTCTTCTTAGTCGCAAAACCCGGCAACAATCAGTGGCGATTTATCGTCGACCTACGACACCTGAACAGCTTCTGCGTCAGAAAGCGACTACGGATGGAGTCGTTACTAGGCGTTCGTCATCTGACTCGAAAGGGCGACTACATGTTCTCGTTCGACCTCAAAGACGGGTTCTACGCGCTGGGCATCGTACCAGAGCAGCGCGACTATCTAACAGTAAACGTTCGCGGCCAGCTGTACCGACTAGCTGGACTCCCTATGGGCTGGTCGCTCAGCCCTTACCACTTCTGCGCCTTTACGGACACATTCGTACGACACCTCCGACAGCCAGACCCCGGTGGGTTTACGACACAGCACGGAAAGCCTACACAACCCGACAGCGACCGACCGAGCAAGCGCTTCCTCCGACACACGCGGTGGCGCGGAGCCAAAATCTTACCTTATGTGGACGACTTCCTCCTATTCGCCGCCACTCGTGCGCTCGCTCTCGCGCTCCGGCAGCGCGTCGACCGCCTCCTCACCAAGCTCGGCCTTCTCCGCCACCCCTCCAAGGGTTTTTGGGAGCCGACGCAATACGGCCACCACCTGGGCATCGACATCGACACAGCTACATGTTACTTCTTCGCCCCAGTGGAAAAGCTACAGAAGCTCGCAAAACAGGCTCGTCACCTACTGCAACGTGCAACCCGAACCTGCAGATGGCTACCTGTCAAAGAACTACAGTCATTCGCGGGTCAGGCGCAGTACCTTTTTCTTGCGATTCCAGCGGCAAGATTCTTCCTCCGCGAACTGCACTCCGTACTAGGCGACAAGTGGGGAGGCCGCGTCCGCCTCTCTCCGCAGCTCAGTCGAGATCTACAGTGGTGGACACAAGTACCCAGCCACGCCAACGGCAAGAACATACACCGGCCGGTCGAGTCAGCATACATCCACTGCGACAGTTCGGGGTATGGTTGGGGGGCTGTCCTCAACGGCAGACTCGAAGCGCGCGGCTTCTGGGGCATACAGGACGAAAAGCAGCACATTACCTGGAAAGAACTGAAGGCCGTCCGTCTGGCCGTCCTCAGCTTCTTGCCACACCTGGCTGGCCGGAACGTCCTCCTCCACGAAGACAACCAGGCGGTCTGCCACGTCCTGACCGGCCTGACGTCCCGCTCCCCGGAGATGATGAACGAATTACGCCGTTTGTGGTACCTGTTGGACACCAACAACATTCACATCAGGGCCAGATACATCCGTTCTGCGGCAAACACGTGGGCAGACAAGCTAAGCCGCCACCTCGACAGCGACGACTGGCAACTCGACCCCTCTGTCTTCCACGAAATGGACACACACTTCGGCCCGCACACAATCGACCGGTTTGCGTCGGCTCTCAACACGCTACTACCCCGTTACAACGCGAACTGGCTAGACCCATCGTGCGAAGCCGTGGACGCCCTTCACCTCGCCGATGCGGATTGGAAAGCAGAAAACAACTGGTGCAACCCGCCCTGGCCCCTGCTACCCGACCTCGCCCAGAAACTACAGCAGAGCGGCGCAGCAGCCACGGTGGTCGCCCCCCGTTGGCTAGGGAAAGCGTGGCATCAGGCCCTTACCGAATTGGCGTGCCACGAGACGGTCCTTCCGGCCCGACCTCACTTGTTCCGTCCCGGGCGGCGGCACGGACGCGGTACGGTCGGCAAGCCTCATTGGCCCGTCACTGTATTCCGGATTCCCTCCCGGCCTGGTTGTACCTCCGCCGGGGCGCGGTCAGTGCTACCCTGACCCTGTTCCAGTTCTGCGAGGAGCAAGGTCTACCGCCGCTGGCAGCAACAACCGCTACCATGGCCCGCTACATTGCATGGATCGGAGAACGTGGCACCATTAAGGCTACCAGTCTACAGCCATACCTTTCAGCCGTGAACGGGTTTTTCAAAGACCACGGCGCAGAACCAGTCGCACAAGGCGATTTGGTCGCCAAGATCCGGCGGGGTCTCGCAGCGTCTCAAGTTTCCCTCCAGCCCAGCCGCACACGCATGTACCTCCCAGCCCGGATTCTTGTAGCATCGCTACGCCTGGCCAAGGACCTCCGCACACAGCTGACAGACACTTGGACTCAAACTCAAGCAGACCTCATTCTGCTGTTCCGAGCGTGTCTAGCGACGGTGCTACTGGCCGCATTTTTTTGTCGAGGTGGTGCGGGAGTTGAGTGCCGGTCTGGAGAGTTGTTGTGTACTCCGACCGGCGGAATCCTCCTGTACCACGGAACGAGAAAAGGTCAACGGGGTACTTCCACGGAACAAAAACTCCTATGTGAACTACCGGCCTCGGCTCACCCGGACATCGCTGAACTACTACAGTACTTCGACACTGCCCGTACCAGGTTCTCCGCCGGTAGGATGCCGGACAGACGATGGGCCATTAGTACACGCGAGCCTACGACAAACTGGACTGCGGACACCCTGACAGCTTGGCTACAACGCGTACTTCGTGCAGTACACGAACAACCTCCGGACGGTTTCGCGTGGACTTCGCACTCCCTTCGAAAGGGTGCAGCTACTGCTGCGTACAGTATCGGTACCCCAATGCAGAAGATCAAGTTCTTCGGCGGTTGGGCGCGAGAGTCGGACGTAGTCCTCGACTACATCGACCCAACAGTGCTCCCGTGCCCGGGAGCTTGGCAACTCTTTGGGTGGATGACCCCTGGCGGGCCCCCACCCAACGTTACACGCCAGTCGGCGACAGATGGCATAAGTGAGCCCCAACACAGCTTAATTGGTCATATTAGTAATATAGAGGTTTGAATTACAGGGCTAAATTACGAAGTAACCGGCGTTACCTCAGTTTACATGCGTTACCTCCGACGCTACAACTCCCTAACGGTTCAAGCGCCCACGCGCGCACGGACAGCAAAATGTCCGCACCCTATATAACACACCAGCGGCGATTGTGTGTCCACCTTCTGCCTTTTGCGAGAGCTATCGCTCACGCAAACCCACCCACCCGATTCCCTCTCACATTGCGTGTAGGGTGGCCCAGGGGCCACCAAAATCCAAATCTTGTAAGTGATTCACATCTTTGGCATAAGTGAGCCCCAACACAGCTTAAATCGCTATATGAACAATTCCGGAGAGTGGCATGCCTTCCTTTTCCTCGGTACAGGTTTTTTCTCTTTTCTTCTTTTTGCTTGGTGGCCTCCACTCCTTTTTCTTGTAAGAAATTGAATTTTTTATAATTCCGGAGAGTACCTGTACCTAATCTAAGGGAGGAAAATTCATCCACATACAGCGATCTAATTATGTGTAGCAACAACACGGCTGCCATTTATTAGTATTTCGACCCGGAGAGTAGAATGAGTATAAGTACATCTCGACAAAATACCGACAACATTTAAAAAAAAACGCTGGGTCGCAGCTAACGGCTGTGTACCACCATTCCCAGTTTTACTGTGGAAAGGCGATTGTTGCGGTGCGAAAATCGATTGTGAAATGGTTTCAGTCGGCACGCACGTAATCGGAGACAGCAAAACGAGGCCTGCCCGAGCATGTGAACCAACTGCACAGTATGACAGTTTATCTCTTTGTGTGTGGTGGTGGGGGGGGGGGGGGGGGGGGGGGGGGTGTATGTGTGATGTGTGTGAGGGTGGGTGTCTTCGTTTCTGTCTACAAGTTTGCGCGTCTATAATTGCGAGGGTGCTTGATAGCCAAGGCGGGGTTGATGTGGGTACTTGTAGGTTAATAGGTGGCTGGGTGGAGTATTATTGTAGGGTAATAGGTGGCAGGGTGGAGGGCTGCCAATGACTGATCTGATGTTCATAAATAGTGCTGCCAAAATGAGAACCGGAAAATTTAATGAGCAAAAGAGGGATAAAATTCAGTAAGGATAAAATTAAATAAGTCCTTATCTGCTGCGTGATGTTCGACTTTCTTCCGCCTGCGTCCTGTTCTCTTTGCCTTGTACTATACATTGTCCTGATCCTCTTGTCACTCTTGCCCTGTTGGCTCATAATCACGAGGTACGGGTACATGTGCTAGCGCTTACAAGTAATAATTAGAGAATTTCAGTGCAGCTCAGCAATTTTACTTGTTGCTTCCTTCCCGCGTGTGGTTCATTTGTTCCTCTTTATTGTTGGTGGATTTCCGATGCTTTTATTTTCAAAGTTCACCAGACAGCGAACAAACAAACACGTGATACAGATATACGATTGGCCGAATAAATCAGGAGGGCAGTGCTGACGCTGCGGCATCCCGTCGTCCTATGATCCTGTCCCTCGGGATTGGGTCTTTTCCACCTTTCTTCTTTCTGCTTGGTGGTCTCCACTGCTTTAATTGTATGAAAGTTTCGTTTTACTGGCCGAATAGATAAAAATGCTTAAGTAGGAACATACTACCCGCCCACTTTCCCATTCCGTTCACATCTTGTTCTTTTTGTAATCAAGTAGGAACATAGCTCAAGCAGTACCAGCCAACTACAGTTTGTAAAATATCAGCGAATGGTGATTACAGGCAGCTCCATTGACACGAGGACAGGAAAAGAGGGGTACTAGGAGGGTAAAAAAATAGCAAGACAATAGATTGGTGGCTTAGATGAAGGGCTAGAAATGACGGCTGCGAAGGAAAATGAAAGAGAGATAACAGGAGAGCAACTCGCATTTTCACACGCCACGGCTCCGTAGTTAGGTGCAGTTTTGCAATAGTCGCATAAAAGCACCGGCAATGTAGACAGAAGGGGGCGGAAGACACTCAAAATACATATATGCCCAACCAACTTGTGGCTTAACCTGGACGAACGCGACTTTCATGACAAAGCAAAGATTGCGCGTGAGGTAGAGTGCATGTATGTATTGTATTTAAATTTCCGACATGATTTCCTCTGCATGGGTCGATTTGAGAATTAATGTTGTTGCATATTACATTACATAAGGGTTCCATACGATAATGGAACCCTAAAAACACAGAAGACGCGAAGGTGTCGTGCCAACGGTCTCTTTGACGCTGTGGTCACGGGATGCATGAGCCCTGTCCTCCGCAGCCTCCGAAAGCAAGGCGAGATACAGTTCACTCGGGCGGCATCCGCAATGCACCCGCCCGTCCTCAAGAAAGCAGGGCATGAAGCCGCCATGGCGCCCCAATGACTGCTTTCTTGTCGAACTTGTGCTGCTGCCACATCTCTGGAGCTCAGAATGCAAGGACATCGCATGCAAAGGGCCAAGAGCGCTATATTCCATTCTGCCACATTAATGTAACGAATTCCATGTTCATTATGTGTTATTCGGAATTATTTAGTCGCTGGAGGAGCTTATCTGACCCAACGGTTTCAACACAAGAGCACGGCAACAACAGACGCCCCTTGCATAAAGTCATACTGCATATAATTTTGGAACTAGCCTGTCGTAACAACCGTCCACGGCAGGTGCACAGGGCAATATCAGAGATGATGTCGACGAGCTACGCCTTGAAATTACGAAGAAGAATCCGATGATAATAATGGAATGGGAACCACATCAAAGGGCTCTAAACTGGAGCGAGAGAAGGGCATTTCGAAAGCCCACAAGCGCGGTAGAGGGGTATGGGCAGAGGCAGTGGAGGCACATACTCAGCAGTCTGAATGATAGCCAGTTTCGATGCATTCTCATTCATTGAAGTAGATTGTATTGCTACTTAAGACGATGAATGTCGCAAGTTAAAAAGTGTTCAATTAATTTATGCTGCACAATAATTGCCTCCACTTTGGTTACCTCGCCGGCATGATTCCCATGCCACAACGTCTGCCAGACAAAGACCTTAAGAGGGAGCCTTCACAGGTATTTGTGTGTCAGCCAAACGCTTAGGATGCCCATCACATGGCTAAGTGGAGATACATAAACAAATAGGGAAATGTCAAACGAGCCAATCAATTGGCATGCATGAGTGAGTGAGTGAATAAGTGTCTGTGTGAGAGAGAGAAGAAGGAAACAGAGTGTGTATATGTGTGTGTGTGTGTGTGTGTGTGTTGGGGGGGGGGGGGGGGGGGGGGGGAGGGGTGGACAGTGTGTGTCTTTGCGCGCGTGCTTGTGTGTGTGTGTGTGTGTGTGTGTGTGTGTGTGTGTGTGTGTGCGCGCGCGCGCGCGATGGTATTTGGAAGTAGCCACACAATTTACAGTCGCCTCTCCACCAAATCAAAATGTATACACATAGCCCAGAGCGAGACCACGCCCAGTGGCAGTCATGCTCCGTTTGTGAGCATCCAAAGCCTGCGTCGGCTCCACTGTTACCGATTGAGATCAAGAGCGGAAGTCTCCCTTGTCAGCTCCGCCGCACTCAGCGTTCTAGAGTTGGATGCCGCGTTTCGATCGATATCCCTCCTCAACGCCAAGTTCATTTCCCTCTGCTGCTCCACCTCCTGCAGCCCAGCCGCAACATCCCTCGCAACCGTGTGGAGCTGCTCCACCAAACAGTCAAACATCTGCTCCACGCCCTCCGTCTGCGCGCTCGTTGCCTTTGCCATACTCGCAAAAGCTTTCTGCGTTTTCAGCTCATTCGCAGTCGCGGGGCCTCCCAACATGCTTGGCCGCAGGGAGGCAGGGAAAGACGGGTGCTGCTGCCTGGCGCCAATGTTCGTTATCTCTACATCGATGGGCACCACACGCCCTGGCCCCGCTGACCCCCCGCTCCGGTAAAACTTGTATTGATAGCTGTCTATAGCACCGCCCGCCGCGTCACTGAGACCTATAGCCGCAAATAGTGGGGCTTGTGCCTGCCCGGCGTCTGCCTTCCTGTTGGAGGTGGAGAGGGACGGCATTTGGTTCAGCACGGCGAGGTCGCGCATGGACGGCTGAACCACCGGGCCGCGTCGAGTAACAAACCAGCCGAGCACGGGGCACTGGTGCGCGGCCTCCAGCTTCAAAATCACCTCCAGCGCGTTCGGCAGCAGGTCGCCTGCGGCGTCGTAAAAGGAGCAACACGTGGTGTTGCAGTGCACTGCTGAAATTATGACGAGCTCCTCAGTCACTATAATCTCTGTCAAGACAGTGCAGCAAGGAGCTCCGTCAAGCACGCGCCACGATGCGATCGCCTTCCGACGCAAAGACAGCGATAACAATCCCATACATGTACTTTGCATAAAATTACGGGATCAAGATCACTGTCCCATCCGAACGAGTTACGTGCAGGCAGGGAGTTGGTGGGTCTTGTCTTTGGCACCGGAGGTATCGGGGTCGGTGTGCTTCTCGGCGTAGTTCTCACCTGACTCTTGATCAGAGGTGTGCTTCACTTGCTGTACCGTCCGGTGGCCTATTGCAGGTACCAATATGGGGGCAGGCCGTGAGTTAGTGCCGTCAAAGTTGTGTGAGCGGAAAAGTTACGAAAGGCGAGTTGGGAGCTTGACATGAGCTGAGGAGCACGCACCAAACAAGAACCCGTCCAGGTCGCGGTCCGCGGTCCTGACGGAGTGCAAAAGGGCACCCAGCACAGCGCCATTCATGCGGAAAGTGCTGACACCCGCCATTAGGATGGTCGAAGGACTTTTCTATGACACTCGATTTGCCTGAACGTGGTCCAAGTGACTCAGTCACGCCGTGCTCTGGTGCCCGCTACGTTAATCCCCGGCTTTGGCCTTCGCGTCATATTTTGCGATACTTAAGCAAGTGCGTTCTTCATTGGAGCGACTTGCTAAGTTAACTACTATATTTTGTCTGACTTTTGTCTGTCCCAATTTCACAAAATTATCCAGGACCATTTCACCCCCCAAAATGGTCCTGAGATTTTTTCTGTCCAAATCGTCCAAATCGTCCATTTCCATACCCTATTTCGACGTCAAACCCTAACTTTATTCAAAACCCTAATTCGGATCCAAAACCCTAATTCGAATTTCAAACCCTAACTTTATTCCAAACCCTAATTTCCGAATCTTGCCAAAATTCAATTCCCAGATTTTTTCTGTCCCGACCGCCACCCCGCCCCCCAGATCTCATCCATGATTTGAATCAAAAGGTACCCGGGTACCCCTCCGCTCCAACGAATATTCCGACGCGGAACCCCCTTCTATCCACGACGATTCCCGAGCTGCCCAAAAACGGTCACCAAAACTCGAACAGTGTTTTCTTCTAAAGACCAAATATCCTCTTCGAGCTTTGGTGACCGTTTTGGTGCCCCGAAGGATGCCTCGAAGACCCCCCGGCGCGCAGCCGCGCCCGCGAATATTCCTTCGCGGTTCCCCGACAATTCACGGTTATTCCCAATCGGTCACCAAACGGTCACCAAAACGGTCACCAAAGCTCGAAGAGAATATTTAGTCTTTAGAAGAAAACACTGTTCGAGCTTTGGTGACCGTTTTGGTTCCCGGAGGATGCCTCGAAGCCCCCCCGGCGCGCCGCCGCGCCCGCGAATATTCCTTATTTATGGTCACATTTTTGCTCGACATGGGTAGGGCCGGCCGGTATGGTCACATTTTTATTCCATTATATAACACTTGTTGCAAACCATTTCAACCCAACAATACCCATTCGGTAGCGGATACGTAACGTCCACCCGTATCTAAGGTGTCGGTGTATATTCGATAGTGTTTGTACCACCCGGGATTTTCCAAAATCGCTTCTAATAAGTAAGCATCTTGATTATCACTTGCGGTAATATCGTTTTGGAATAGCGGGTGAGTTCCTTTTTCACTATATAATATCTTGATATATTCAACGCTATTGTAAGTACCTAGAGTTTGCCATTCACCATCATTTTTCCCTTGAACTTCAAAAGTAATGATCTTGCGCGTTTTCCAATGATCGAGCGTCCATAACCTGAAGGCACTGGCCCTCTTTTCTTGGGGAAGCTCGATAGCTAACCAATGCGGTCCGGACACACCATCTCCAGAAGCCCAACCATCGAATATTAAACTTTTTCGGTCAAAAACCTGCCACGCCCCGAACTCAATCGAGAAAGCAGACGACCACGTCACGACACACCCCTCGTCGTTTGCGGAGGAAAGCACCGGGACGATGTTTCGGAGGGCCCTCGTCGTGTGGCTCCCGATCGGTTGCGGCCCCGCCGTGTTGCCGCGGGCATCGATGAGCTCCACCCAAAAGTAGTTGGCCCCGGGGTCCAGCCCGCTCACCGTGGTAACGCCATCCAAGTACCTTTTGACGCCGGTGGCGTGGTTCTTCGTTGACGAGTTGAGAACCGCCGCGGTGACGTTGGTGTACTCCGCCGGAACCTCGTCGACGGTGTTTCGGTACAGGCGGACTTCGGTGACACCACTCATTTTGAGGTAGAGTAAGATTTTTCAATGCACCCGGGGATATTTGGAGCGTTCTCCTCTAGCCGGCTCATCACATTACTCGTGTGACGGATGAAATCCCCCTCCGACGTATATTCGGCATTATTCAGGAGCCGGAGCGTACATTCCGTGTTGATATCACGAACGACTTCGCCGAAACGCGAGGAATAGTCGTTGTGCCGCTCCGCCTTGTTCGGCCATTCGAGCCCCCGGTTCACCGCCGCCACGGATCCGCTGAGAAGTGAAAGACATCCGCTCACGATGGCGGGAACCCCGGTTGTAGCCGAAGGCTGCCCGATTCCGTACGTAAGGTTCAAGCAACCCACGCCGAGACTCAGTGCGACGGTGGTGAACAACGCCATGTCCGCACGTCCCTTGAAGAACGAATAGGAATCTCCATGCAAGCGCCTTAGTTTTTTCGCGTGTGCGCGCCACTTCTCAAGCAAGGGATTTTCGATCTGAACGGCGGCCTCGCTTTCACTCATTTTGTTTTGACCTGAGAAAAAGGGTGCCGGGTCTAATGTCAAGTCCTCCCACATCAATCAAGGTAAGCATCCGTCGCTAGGCTTCTGCTCCAACACTTCTGTTGTCCCGACACCACGCCTCGGGCTGGTTGTCTCTGTGACTGTCCCTTTGCGTGATTGTGACTGTAACTACGTATGCGTTAGTTACCTTCCTTACTGATCGTGTGTGCACGGTTTAACAGGTTATGGGCCCTCCGCGTTTACGTGGGGTTTACTAGGGCACCGGCCGGAGTTTGTCCATTAAGGGGGAGTGTTTACATATCCCTCCGTAGGGCTTCTAATGGACACATGTGTACGCTAGACTCCGGGGGAGTCTTGGCCCTCCACCTATAGGTGTTCGCTATAGGTGTTCGCCGCTCAGTCGCGATGCGATGCGATGGGTTCATATACACAATATGTTCCTATCGGGTACCGACTTTTGGCGGTACTTGGATAAGGCGTACACCTCCGTTCCGGGAAGCGGCGGTTCTATCCCCCTTCATGCCATTCCGTGTGTACATGGATTAACAGGCTCCTCTACCGTGTTCCCGATAGAATTTTTTCGGATGCTCGTGGTGAAGCCAAGTAGATAGTTCCACGGTGGGAGGTAGGTGGTTACATCGGGCCTATTGGTGTCCGACAGCCGCAGGTTTGTTTGGACAAGTGACATGGTGTGTTACTACGTGTCGAAGAAAGAAAGCGTGATGGTGACACTGAAGGCGTCGGCGGGGGTGACCTCTATAGAGCTCTCCATCATTTCCGGGGCTGAATCGTCATCATCAACGTCGAAGATGCCGCTGGTGTCTGATTGCGGTTCGAAGATTTCCACAAAGCCCTCGTGCAGCCCCGGGGGCAAAACACTCCCAGGGAACTTCGCCGTTCCGAGCGTATGGCGGAAGGTCATTCTTCTTCGTCTGGTATTTGGTAGAAGGTAAGACAAATTACGTACGCCGTGGACTCGCCACTGCCAAGCTCAGTAAATTGCGTCGCAGTCCGCAGTTGAAGGTCGATCTCACCCACGTTATCTAGCGGCCGCCGGATCGGAATCCCCACAGTGTCTTCGTTAACACCCTTCAGAGTGAGCTTCTGTCCCACGTAGCTCAACGCATCTTGCGCGCGTGATCCCGGGAGAAATCCAAGGACGCTTAGGCCTTGGTACGGGTCGTCGACGAAGGTCCTGCTAGTGATTGCGAGCCCGTACGCTTGCGCGCCGTAGAGATGGATCAACGAGCAATGCGAGACCGCGACCTGCCACCTTGTGCCGTCGTTTCGATCAGTCCTAAACGTGCGGAAGTCGACGGGAACCCTTTCGTTTGGTCCGTGGACATTCATCCACACGTGAAAGAAGGGCGGATAAAGGCTACGCTCGGGCTCTTCCACCCAGAAAACGAGGCTGAAGGTGAAATCGTTTACGAAAGTAGGCGTCCACGGGAGCACACTGGTTCTAAGCTTCGTCGGGCCCTGCAGGAGGTAGAAAGACATGTCACCGCGTACTAGCCGCGAGCCGTCGCATATCCCAGCGCACGTGTTGCTCTGCACGTACGACGAATCCGCCATTTCGCCAAATACGTTGCCGCCACGCCAAGACTGCAAAAGAGCTAGGATTGAGTCGTTGTTTGCGGGATCCCAGCTCTTGTAGGAATTTGATTGTCGGATCGACGGTGAGCACAGCATGATCGAAAGGGGGTCGGGCTCCACACCTGTGAAGCCGGTGATCGGTGTGCACCACTCGAGCGCGAAACGAACATGGGGTTTACCTTGGAAGCCGCTGCCGTTCTGGAAGGCTGGCGTGCGAACGCTGAAGGCGTGTTTCTCCCCGCTCACGCGCTCTTGGGTGCTAACTACGATCCTGCGCGCGACCATTTGTTGTAATCAGTAGAAAACATTCACAAGCCCATCCGCTCCGACCACGATAAAGCCATCGTAGTGGGAAAACACGTCGACCGTTACGCTTGCGTCAAGTGCGGAATCGAAGTTCACTGTGAGATGCGACACCGACGTTGAAACATCAATACCATTCTGCGAGAACATGGACTTGTGGCTCTGGGACTCAAGGTCGGTGGCGATAAGATATTTCCCCTCGTCGAGGCCCCAGGTTCCATCCGTCACAATGCCCATATGCTCGAGGGACCCGTATGCGTGGAACGCCTTCTGTGTTTCAGCCCAAGCCTCCGCGTCAGAATCGACGGGCTTTGATGGGGTTAATACTCCGTTGATGGTGTACTGATAACGCCCCGTGTTTCCAACAACATTCTTGCGCTCGGAGACGTATTTGATGCTGCTATAGTCGGTTGCGTCCTTCCGGAACAGTGCTATCAGCGTTTTCAACGACTTATACGGTGAAGAAAATGCCATCGACATCGAGCTGCTTCCATTTGGGGCGATCCACCGGTGCTGAGAGAAAGTGGAATACGGAATGACGATCCCACCGCTATTGGCCTCAACCAAGGCACGATCGACGGTGGGATCCAGGTGGATCATCTCGGCGACATACTCCACGTCTTTGAGCATCCATGGCCTATTCCCCTCCTGCACCTTATCCAAATCCCCCAAGGTGAGCTCGAGGGTCAGATGGGTGCGGGCCATTGCGCCGACCGGAAGATATTTCTGCTGGTTCGTACCTATGATAGCACTCATCAGGGGAATACAGAAGATCCTGCTATCTGTAGCATCTACTTCCCTACTAAAACCCTCCGAGATCGTTCCGGTAGTCTCCATCTGGATTTTGTCCCCGGTGACGTCGAATAAGGCGTGGACAAGGGCGTTGTACTCTTCAATATTCTCTAGCACACCGCCGCCGGCACCCCCAGAAGCGGACACCTTCAAGGACCTGATGATTGCGTGCGCGGAGTAATCGAACTTGAATGATGCCATTTCGCTTGCTGCATCCAAGTTTTGAAGCTTAAATTTCAGGTAGCTCTGTCGCGAATTCAAGTACTCCCCGCGGTTCCCCGTGGGAAGTACAAAACGGATCGTGTTTCCCGGTAGGAAGCCGCTGGATCCGTTCTCGGGGTAGATGTGGACCCGAGACTTCGTGGCAGGCGCCGCCACGGGCTTGTTACCGTACACGAACGAATCACTGAGCGAGCTTCGCACTTCGGCCATGGTTTTCTTTTATAGTATCGTTACAGAAAATATTTTCGTTAGCCTCTTTCAAGTTTTGATCCTGGTCCTCTCATCTGGCCGTACGCGGATCTGACAGCCGCAGCATGACCCTTAATACTATTAAGATCTGGCGCTTTTCCATCAAGAACCCCCTCCACGCCGCCAGCAATCCCGCCGATCCCGCGGGCAATGGCGCCGGCCGACGCGATGCCAGCACCGAGCACGGGGTTGAAGGCGGCAACAGGCGCAGCTGCGGAGAGCATCCATCCGCCGAGCTTGTTTCCAGCCACCCGAACCCCGTGGGCGACCTTCTGGCCGATGTTTCTAAGACTGTGGAGCTTTTGACCGATGTATCGCCCGAGTCCCATGGTTGTGCGTGTTTGCTATAAGACCAGATTTTTGTTTCACATGGGTGCTTTACCCTTTTCCCGCCTCTCGGCTAGCTTTTGTTTAATAAATGAAGCCTTCTCCTCCCCACCTTTTTTCTTCATCCCCGGCTTTAATTTCACCCCCAATCTCTCTGCTACTTCATCCATTACCCCCGGTCGAAAGAGAAAAGGGTTGTCTAGAATCCAGTCATCGTGGGGGGGTCGGTTTAGTTTGGTTTGGCTCGGAGAGAGGTCTTCGAAAGATCTAACAAGCTGTTTGACACCCGATGTTGACGGCCGTTCGGAGTCCGGGGTAAATGACCTCGGGTTCGCCGCTTCCATCATTGGTTTTTCCGGCACAGGCACGGCCTGGGGCATCTGCCTCACGGATTGGGCGATGGGTGACGCGGCGTGTTTGAAGTGATCATGCGGTCGCATGATTGAACTCACCGCTGGCTGCTGTAAAATCGTCGGTGCCGGGGTGTTGTTCCCCATTGTCCAACCACGCGTAAAGGGTAAGGGCTCTGGTTGATTGCCCGGCGTGGATTCACCAGTTGTTACTGTTTGCACCACGTTTACCCGCACATTTTGATTACGCATAACACGGGTTATGGGTTTCGGTTTTTTAGCGGCCGCTCGTGTGCGTGCCGGTTTCTTCCCCACTGTCGGCTGCTTTTTCCCCCACTGAGTATTCTTGGTCTTCCGCCGCGGCATTGCTTATACCTATACGATCGAAATTCTTGTACAGCTCACCGGTGCCTGTGTCGGCATACATGAAGGCAAATGGCCGGTCGAAGACAAACCTCATGACCTCGTCCGCTTCATCCCGCGGAAGCGTGATCAGCTCCTCGAATATCGCTGTGGTTTCCTTCTTGTTCCGGGGCTTGTACATCAAAAAGTGGCTGAGCGTCTTGCGTATGCCAAGCGGCATCGAGTTGTAAGACTGAACAAGGATGATGATGGACAGTCGGTAATGGCGGCGATTGAATATCAGCTCGCGCAGAATGTGCTGAATCTCATTATCTTTCAAGGAAGCGGTCACGTCATCGAGGACCAACAAGGTATTCTTCTCTTTCTCCGCCGATTGCTTCACCGCCTCGCGGATCCCGTCAAGCGTGCCCCAATCCAAATCGTCGTACATTCTATCGTGGTTCTTGAAAATGTTACGCTTCAAACTCAACACGCTGTGTGGTGGCATAACGACGTGGACGTGGTGAAAGGCCTTGCGGTAAGCTTGCTTGGAGGATAGTAGGTTCACGAGCATCGACGTTTTACCCGTGCCCGCGGAACCGATAATTGCCATAAAAAATGGTCTGTCGGGCAGCGGCGACACGATTTGTTCGTGTATCTTTTTGTCACACAAGAACGCCGGGGGTTTCACTGTGAATGCTGACCTTTTTTCGATGGTGAACCGCATTTTACGTTCTTCCTTTTATAGTATCTTCGGATTTCTTTTGGAGCCACCCCCCAGGTTACTGCCTCCAACACTTGGTATTGCTCGTCGGTGAACCCGAACCCGTCGTAGTTTTCCTTCCACCATGCCGCCGTCCCGTAGTTTGAACTCCGAGCAAGCAAATGGGGATCTATCGGTGCAGCCGTACATGCGCCCACGGATGAGACCGCTTCACCACGATCAACCTCATCACCGATGGTATCGAGTAGAGAAGAAGTAGACGAAGTAGACGCCATGGTTCTATTTATTTTCTATTGTCTAGTTTAGAAAAGAAATGGCATGGGACGGAGCGATCTCGAGCGCGGCGACGGCAGTGACGGAGACGGTGAACAAGACACCGTTCCTGAGGTACTTGGCGATACTGGGGGGAGCGATGTGGCTAGTGGAGAGATTTCGGCCGGCGAAAAAGAACCAACCAGCCTTGACCCGAAGCCCAAAACTAAACGAGTAGCAAGCGAGAAGATGAAGGCAGCTCTTTTGCGCGCCAGGACGGCAAAGGCTGAAAAGCGCCGGTCGAGGGCCAAGCAACCAACAATCCAGCCCCAACCCCAGTTTTTCTTCGATATTGTTTAAAAGATGCTCCAGCAGCTGTACTTGGACACGGCGTATGCTGATGCGACGCTCGATGACGGGACCCACGTATTCTCCCTACTCGATCCACTGACCGTCCCCCAGGGTTTCACCATGCAGGTTCGGCTGTTGAACGCGTGGCTCCCGCACACATATTATAGCATCTTCGAGGGGAATGACACGCTTGTTCTTAAATACGACGACGGTGGTGAGATTCCGGGAGAGCCGGTCACCATCAAGCTTCCCCACGGCAACCGCTCGATCGACGATATCGTCGCATTCCTAAACGATGGGCGTCTCGATGAGTACGTGGCGAGTTACGACGAGAACACTAATAGGCTTTCGCTAATTGCAACGGAATTCGCGGATCATCATGTTGTGATCGGGGAAGGTACCACGTGCACTCGGCTACTAGGCTTATCAGTCGGTGACTCTGCCAAAATCGTCGACGGAGAGTTGCTGCTCACCGCTAGTCGTATCGTGGACTTGACGCGGACTAGCAGCGTTTTCGTGCATAGCAACCTACTCACCCAAAACCGCGACCCCCGGACAAGGCGCGTGGGTGACATCCTAGCAAAGATCCCAAGCTCGGCACAGTTCAATGAAATTGACCACTACAGCTCCGACGCGTTCGTGGACGTGGCCAACCGCTACCTAAGCTACGTGAGCATCCGGCTAAGCGACGACGACGGGCGAACTTTGGACCTCAACGGCGGACGTTTCACGGCGACGCTAAAATTAGCTTTTGTAAAGATTAACAATGAACCAGTCACGGCAAGTATCGGCGCCGCTGCAGCTGAACGGGCGCCGGGCGGTGGAGGTGGACCTATCCCAAATAGAATCCCTGTACCGCGAGCTAGCGGCCCGGGTGACGCTGGAGGAGACGGAAAATGATCGGCAAGACACGGACATTGAGGGAGTCACAACAGACCTGACGGCGCTCACTAACACGGTAGCTGCGTTTTCCAACGAGTTCAGCGCGGCAAACATCCGCACCGACAATATCACCGCCGCACATCTCCATTGGCGCCACTCTTTCACCCATGACAGCGGCGTTGGTGGGACCGATTCACTCACTCGGCAGCGAATCCCACGAGTGGAAGACTTTATTCGCTGAGGACGTTATGCTTGCCGGCGCGAGCTTGAGCAACACCTTGGTGAGCCTAAGCAATACATTGGGCGAATTGAGGGAGGATATAGACGCCGGATCAAATCTCGTGCAGCACCTGAAAATCGAGGGCGACGGGCTGATCGGCGTCGACCACAACAAAAGAGACTTCGGGGCGTTGGACTATCCGTGGTGGACCATCTACACCACCGACATCACCGTTAACGACAGCATAAATGCCAACATGCTCAAGTCCTCACGCTCTGATACCGATGACATCACGGTGTACGCCAATCTCACGCCGAATAACATTGAAACAGGTGGGAACACAATAGGGACGTATACGAAGCCGTGGCAAACCGGGCACTTCCACGACGTATTTGCTAAGAACCTATTCGCCCAAAACTCGGAAGGATTCTCTCGCCGGGCGCTGCTCGACGGGGACCAAAACGTGAGCTCCACAATTACACCATAGGTTGATACACAAGTGGATTTTGGCTCCACAACAAGTGGAAAATAGGCTCCACAGCAAAGCCTATTTTCAGGACTTGTACGGTTTAGACGCCTCCAGCACGCCGAGGAGAGCTCTGCTAGAAGGAGGTGATTATGCGACGGAAAATCATACGCACGACGCCTACGCCCCTATTGCACACACGCACGACGAATATGCCGCTGTTGAACACGCGCACGACGAATATGCCGCTGTTGGGCACACGCACGACGACACCTACGCCGCTGTTGCACACACGCACGACGCCTACGCCCCTATTGCACACACGCACGACGACTATGCCGCTGTTGAACACGCGCACGACGACGCCTACGCCCCTATCGCACACACGCACGACGAATATGCCGCTGTTGAACACGCGCACGACGACGCCTACGCTCCTATTTCACACACGCACGACGATGCCTACTCCCCTATCGCACACACGCACGACGAATATGCCCTTGCTGAACACGCGCACGACGAATATGCCGCTGTTGAACACGCGCACGACGACGCCTACGCCGCTGTTGCACACACGCACGATGACTACGCCCCGGTTGAACACGCACACGATGACGCCTACGCTCCTATTGCACACACGCACGACGACTATGCCCTTGCTGAACACGCGCACGACGACGCCTACGCTCCTATTGCACACACGCACGACGACTATGCCCTTGCTGAACACGCGCACGACGACGCCTACGCTCCTATTGCACACACGCACGACGACTATGCCCTTGCTGAACACGCGCACGACGACGCCTACGCTCCGGTTGAACACACGCACGACACCTACGCCGCTGTTGAACACGCGCACGACGACTATGCCCTTGCTGAACACGCGCACGACGACGCCTACGCCGCTGTTGGGCACACTCACGACGACGCCTACGCTCCGGTTGAACACACGCACGACGACTATGCCCTTGCTGAACACGCGCACGACGACGCCTACGCCGCTGTTGGGCACACTCACGACGACGCCTACGCTCCGGTTGAACACACGCACGACGACGCCTACGCCCCTATCGCACACACGCATGACGAATATGCCCTTGTTGAACACGCGCACGACACCGCCTACGCCCCTATCGCACACGCGCACGACGACAACTACGCTCCTATTGCACACGCGCACGACGACGCCTACGCCCCTATCGCACACACACACGATGACGCCTACGCTCCTCTTGCACACACGCACGCATGGAATACCATCACGGGCAAGCCCACTTTTTTCAGCGGCTCGTACAACGACTTGACGGACCGGCCTGACATAGAGGAAATTGTCGAGGTACAACTCCTGGCCGCTGGAAATGATTATGCACTTGAAAATCATACACACAACGAGTACGCCTCGACTGGACACACACACGCGGAGTACGCCACTGTCACACACACGCACACTAGGCTCAAACAGCTTCAAGAGCGGTGACTTCGCTCCCAACGGCCAAGGCGTGTATGACCTTGGCGACCCATACGCCCGGTGGCGGCGCTTTTACGTGGAGGAGATATTCGCCGACAAGGGAATCGACGCTGGCAACAATCTCATCACGAACGTCGCACCACCGGTAGGTTACTACGATGCTGCAACGAAAGGGTATGTTGACGAAGCCGTACCAACGTGGATTGGGAAAATTTCGTACGATGATATCGGGCAGTTCATGGAGCCCGTGCAGCCCTCAAATTTTGACATAATATTGCATGACTCCTTGACACCGTCGGCGGACTCGACGTACAATCTGGGGCAAAACCTGAGGCGATTTTTATTTGGCTACTTCCAGCGCGTGCGCCTGGGGGAAAACGAACCGTACTACGACGACGAAGCTATCACATATGAGTTCCTTCGGTCATACGTAACTGAAAACGCACAGGGTGCATCGTCATGGAGCGGGATAAGCGATAAACCGGCGTGGGTCGACAAGATATCATATGACAACAATGTTGACCCGGAAAATCCTTCAAATTATGACATAGTTGTGAGCGCCGGTCTTTATAGCATTGGGCGTGAGAACAGGCGTTTTGTTTACGGATATTTTCAGCGGGTGCGTGTTTCTGAATCACCGTACGACGACGATGAGGCAGTACCGTTACAATTCATGCGCGATTACGTCGCAGCGAATGCGATGTGGTCGGAATGGAGCGGCATTAGAGGAGAGGCCGACATGGACGGACCGATTCAGTGGCGACACAACGGTCAGCGTAGGAAGTAATCTAGTTCCGAACGCCTCCCAACTCGATATAGGAAGTGTGTCCGCGCCATGGCGGCACATTTATTCTTCATATTTGACTGTATACAGCTTTGCTTACTTCAGTGGATCGCGTATCCAAGGGGTAGGCGCCCCGACAAGTGACACCGATGCTGCCACTAAAAAATACGTGGATGACACCGAAACGGACACGAGATCGTACGTGGACGCCCAGAAACAGGACCTGTTGAGCCAAATTAGCACGTTATCTACACAAATGGGGCATATAATCAGCATCCTAGCGGCCGAGATGAGAGAAGAGGAGATCCCGTTCAGAGTCATATACAGCGAGGACAATAATTCCAAAATGTTGACTGTTGGTCAGGCGAGGGCCTTGCATTTCATTTTTCCAGCATCTCTACAGAATCACACAGACCTTATTACGGAAGTCAAGCTCACCTTTTCATGTCGAAAATCGACGGGCTTTATGTTTCTTAAGGGGTCGAAGCACCACAAGCCTAAGTTGGGACATGACCGGCACTGATCTATTGGTACAGGAATCGTTTCCAGCCTTTGGATTGTCGACCGGCTCGTTGGATGAGATACTGAACGTCAAAGTTACACTGCGTGTTACGATCGCTTCTAATGTGTTTACTGTGGCTTCTACCACTGTGAAGGTGCGTGACCGTTTGGAGCAAGATTTCACAATGTTTATGTAACTACTAGTTATGAACGCCGGCGCCTCGCGTCGCCTCGCCTCTTATGCTGTTGGGCCGACTCCGCTGCCCTCCGCGTCGGGACACGCTTGCGCACTGGGCGTTGGCCCGCCAAGCCGCGGGCGGGCGGCGGGGAAGCTGGCTTGGGTGGTGAGGGTTTTTGCTTGCGAGTTCGGTTTGCAATCGGGGGCGCTCGGGCTCTGAGCGCATCGACCGGCTGCTTCTTGGCGCGGGTGGGGGCGCTGGTTGTGGCTTTGGCGTTGCTTTCCCGGCGCTCCTCCAACCGCTCCTCTTCCTCAGCCTCGGGCACGACTGGCAAGGCTCCCGACGGCAGCATGGTCTTCGACTTGGTGGCTAAGTGGCTCTCGAGGCTGTCAAACGTCTTGCGCAAGTAGCCGATGTTGACATCGCTGGCGTGGTTGAAGAAGCCGGCGATCTTTTCGCTGATTTGCGTGGCGGTGAGCGACGGCTTGCGGCGCGACATCTCCCGGTGTTTCCATGTTACTTGGGCGTGGCGCACGTCCAGCGGCGTTACGGATGTGTCAATGAGCCGGCCGTTGTGGAGTTGTTTGAAAGTCAGACCGGCGGCGATGAAGGCCTTCTTCACCTTGGGACCGGCAGGGAGAGGCAGCCCATCCTTCTTGCGGCCGATACCCACCAGCCACTTCCTACCTGCTTCGGGGTGCCCTGCGGCGAGCGTCGCGTCCACAGCAGACTTGATGTCTGGGTGCTTCGACAAATCAAACGAATAGGGTGTTCCAAAGCGGCTCTTCCCCGTTTTGAAATGCGCTATGTAGATCTCCCCGGTGCGGCGATTGTACCAATCGTCCCGGGAGGCATCTCCGACAGATGGGTTGTACCGGCGGCCATCATCATCGCGGATCTCGATTCCTCCAAGATTGTCCCGCAGTCCGAGGAGTTTCACTTGCAAGAAGGCTGCGAGCCAGGTGGTAGACGGCCCAACCTCGCTCCTCACCTTGGGGAGGTAGCGGACGAGCATCTCATAGCTAGGAATGGCGTGGAGGTCGGACTTTGCCTTATTGGCTTGCACCTCGCGGTCCGCTTGGATGGCTTGAAATAAACCGACTTCACCCTCGCCGAATCCCCCGCGGTACGTCTGAAGCACGTCCGTCCCGAGGCTGTCCCGGAAGACCCCCCAGGCGCCGAAGGTGGTCGTGATGTGCCCCAGCTTTTTTGAGTAGCTTTGTGTTACCTGCTTGAGCGCCGTGGACTTGGTCCGCGCGCGGGCGCGCTTCCCGGCGGTGGAGGTGGCAACTGAGCCGCTCGTCACCTCATCGTCATCGTCGTCGTCCTGCCCGGCCACCGCCCCCACGGAACTATCCATGGCAGTGGCGTCGGCCTCCACTTGGATGATAGTTTTGGTGTTTTTCGCCCTGAGCCACGCCATCACCCCCTCGGCGTCGCGAAGCACCGGGACGGCATTATCATCGGGATCTGCCTTGGCGAACTCCGTGCGAATCTGGCGGAACGTACGGCGAACGTCGTCAAGGTAGACCTTGGAGTACGTCTCCGCGACTAGCCTACCGTCCTTCATGACTTTGCGCGCACTCGTGCTGCCCATATTGTGTTTCTCCACGTCACCGCTCCAAAAGGTATCGATTTGCGCCCATGTGATGGGGGTAGATGTGCCCTTCTGCGGGGTGTCCTCGAGGCACTGCTGGTAGTCAGGGCGTGGGGGCTGCGCCGGGGGCGCAGAGACCTGAACCCTGGGGAGATCGATGGGCGGGAGAGGACTCTTATCCTTGTACAATCCCTCCAACTTGACCCCGTGAGTTTCCTCAAGCACGGCTCGGAATCGTGGATCGAGAGCACGGATACGATTGATTTCCCTCTCCCCCCAATTGTATCCTTGGAGAGTCTTTGTCGCTGGTTTGCGACCGGCAATCACGCTTCGGACCGCGGAGATGAGCCGCTTGGCGGCCGCATTCTCCTCGTAGTACGCTTTGGCGCGGGCGCGCTTGACTTCGGGGGAGTCGGGCATGATGCGATTGTTTTGTTATCCCCGGAGAAATTATTTTCTGTCCGCTCAAACGCACTTTAAACGCACTTTAAACGCACCAACACCGGAGGCCCCGGGATATTTTCTCCCCTTAGGTTAAAATGACGGAGTACGTGGAACATCTGACAGTGGGCGAACTTAGGAGAATCGCTAAGGTTCATCTCCTCTACCTTCAAAAGGACAGGGAGCGTTCGCGCAGGTACTATCAACAAAACGGCGAAGCGCGCCGAAAGGCAAATCTTGAGCGCTACCACCGGAACAAAAAGCGCGGCTGCACAGATCACCGCGAATCAAAGATCAAAGAGAATGATCCAAGCTCCAACGAAACGTAGGTGCGTTTAAACGCACTGGAATTATTTTCTCCGGGGGAATACAATAAGAAGATATGGACGCCTCAAACGCTCAAATGATCGCAAGCGCTACATCCCCCAAACCCCATCGTGTGGAAAAACACTGGGGGGTTGAGTGGCTTCGCAAAAACGGTAAGGACGGAGAGAATCCTTATTACATCGTGCTACAAAACGCAAAGCCCGGAGACATCACCGTCACGTGCGAGTACAAGAAATCTCACTTGTTTATGTACTCCAACTTGACCGTACAGGAGCTCAAGAAGGTACTTGCCAAAAATCGGTATGCTTACGAGATCATCCGTTCTGACGCCCCGCGGAAAGCATTCTTCGATATCGATTGCGACATCCCAAAAGACACCGGGGCCGAAGAATGCGAGCTCATGTTCTCAGAGCTGCAAAGTAAATTGAAGACTAAAGTCACTGAAATATTCGGGGACACTAGGATCTTTCTCTCCGGTGGCGTAGGCAACAAGGATGAATGTATCCGCCTCTCCTTGCATGTCGTACTTGGTGATGTCGTCTACGATAGCCACGAGCACATGAAAGACTCTAACTTTGACTCTGTGATCGATGTCCTCGGGGCCGATCTCGGAGTCAAGGTCGACAAGATTTACACACGAAACAGACTTTTCAAGCTCCCAGGGCAGAGCAAGCTCGGGAGCGACCGCGTCCAAGCCATCCTCGACGGCTCGTCCGTGGAGGACCACTTTGTCACTGGCCACATGCCTGAAAAATGGACGTCGAAAACATTCACCGCGAACTCAGTTGCAGCGTCGCCGACCAAGCTTTCTCTTGTAAGCCAAGCTTCCCCCAAGAGTAAGCCTCAAAGCTCATTTTCCTCAGGAAGCATTTCGCCAATATCTGGAGCGACAATCCCGTACGATTGGAGTATCGAGGGAGATCCGCTGAAGACCCTCGAGATTCTTCATCACGACTTCTCAAATCACCGTCTCCCACACAACCTGATTTATTCCGTCATGTCGTGGTGTGTCGGTCGTGGCGTTCATTTTTCATCGTTTTACGCATGGGTTTCCCGAGGAAGAGAAGATTGCAATGCCTCTCGAGTCAAGTACGCTGCGATGTGGAAAGACTTGAACCACGACAAGATTGCTAGCAACAAAACCATCTCTAACATTCTCAAACAACTGTACCTGACGCCATTTTCGAGGATCGAGAGACGCGGGAGATGATTGATTACCTACGTATCGTCCCCACAACATCATTAAAGATTGAAGAAGAGATCGATGGTACCCAACGCCGTCCCGAACTCAAGTTGTTCGCTCAGAAAAACAACGTGGTCCTCGACTTGCCGATGGGGATCGGAAAGACGATCTCGATCATTCATCATATGCTCGAAAATGAAAAAATGGGCCGGCGTACGCTCATAATTACATGCCGGTGCACGCTCGTTAAGGACATGCTTGCAGTCGCTACACGGATGGGTTCAAAGCTCAATAGCTATTCTGAAACACCCTCTCCGGAACTGTGCGACAGCCTTATAATTCAACAAGAATCGATGTACAAGCTTGAAACAGCGAAAGCATATGATAGCGTCATAGTTGACGAGATGGAGTCGCTTTTGAACCAGTCAGCAAGCACGGAAACACATGGTCTCCGCCTCACCCGAAATATTGCATCGATGATCGGCTTACTTAAGAGCGCGAGCAAGACTATATTCGCTGACGCCGTGACGACCCAAAAGACGATTCGGTTTCTTCACAATATCGGCATTGAAGACTTGGATATCGTGCACTGCAAGGGGTTCCAGAAATCCATGCGAACCGTTCATTTTGTTCAAGCCGGGTCTAAGGCAAACGGCATCGCCCACAAAATGGCTCAAATGATAGGCGAGAAAATCAAGAAAGGAGAAAATGCCTTCGTGTACTATCCATACGCCAAAAGCAAATACAACGACAAAGGCATTCTAACCCGATTCGGTATTCAAGACTTCGCTAAACTAGTCGAAAACTACTCGGGGCTATCCGAGGATAACATATTGGCATTTTATGGAGAAATGGATGATGAAGCTTGTAGCGAATCCCTAATGGACGTCAATATGTCATGGAGTTTTAGGCGCGTCGTGATCACCACAAGCAAGATCACGGTTGGGGTTAGTTTTGAAACGACGCATTTTCACTCTGTATTCATTGCCAAGTCGCCGAACTGCTCACCAAGAAACATCATCCAGACGTCTTGCCGCCCACGGTCATTGGTCAACAACACGGTATATGTTTTCCAAACGCCCGGAAAGGTAAACCAACAGCCAATTGAGAACTTGTTAGACCAACGGTCGCCGTACTTTGAAGCATATCGGGCATTGCTTGCCGATGTCCAATATATGAGCGATCTAATTGTGACATGAACGCCTTTAAACTTTTCATCGATAGGGTCGGATATCGAGTTGGCGATGACATCACGTTACAATCATCGCCCGGGTCAAAGGCACGAGAGATTGAAACGAATAACGACTACGCTTGGGATGCGATCCCGGACCTTTTCACCGCAGAAGCCGAATACACGGAGACAAAAGTGCGGGCTCGTTGTGCGACCAACATCGAGAAAATATCATACAAAAAACACGCATTCAAACGATTGTTCTATAAGGACTCGCGCGATGAAATTGCAAAACAACTTTGGGACGATGGTCACGTAGATGTCGCATGGAAGACATCACGATTCAAAAACGAGTTCGGACACAACCTGCGCTCTACCATCACAAGCATTGTTGTCGACGACATCTTAGAGAAGGCGGCGGGCCGAAACCTCGACGATGACAACCCTAAAACGTTGTTCGAAAACGTTCCAGATTTTTCAAGTGATGAGAGAACCCGCCTAGGAAAAATGATCATTGGTGCGTCTTGCTTCACAAGTAGCCGGTCGTCGAAAGAGAAGCGGATCAATTCCTTCTTCGAGCTTGCTTTTGGGATTCCCGTGCTATGTTATAACAAGGCAAAACACAAGTGGGTTCTCAAAACATCCAACCTAAAAACAATAATATCCATTTTCAAAGCGGTGCGTGGATCCGAGGAGTCTCCGGTTCACTTACCCGAGTACGCTTTCATCGGGCTATGAATAAGGAATATTCGCGGGCGCGGCGGCGCGCCGGGGGGGCTTCGAGGCATCCTCCGGGAACCAAAACGGTCACCAAAGCTCGAACAGTGTTTTCTTCTAAAGACTAAATATTCTCTTCGAGCTTTGGTGACCGTTTTGGTGACCGTTTGGTGACCGATTGGGAATAACCGTGAATTGTCGGGGAACCGCGAAGGAATATTCGCGGGCGCGGCTGCGCGCCGGGGGGTCTTCGAGGCATCCTCCGGGCCCCAAAACGGTCACCAAAGCTCGAAGAGGATATTTGGTCTTTAGAAGAAAACACTGTTCGAGTTTTGGTGACCGTTTTTGGGCAGCTCGGGAATCGTCGTGGATAGAAGGGGGTTCTGCGACGGAATATTCGTTGACGGAATAATTAGCGACAATAAGCGGTACCTGTACAGGTAGCGACGGCGAATGATTATTACAGGTACAGGTACAGGTACAGGTACAGGTACAGGTACCGATGGGATATTGTCGCTAGCGAGGATGCGATATATATATTGTATCAATTCGCATTGTGGCATACCGGAGAAGCTCCGCTTGCCCCTTAGTGCCTTCGGCGCCGTTATTGGGGATAACAAGTAGACGACTTAAAGGTGGCGGATATTGGATATAAAGAACTACGCAGCAGTTGACGTTGTGTTAAGAAGTCGGAAGGGCACCGGGCCTTGGTTCGGATCCTCCTCGGATGAATTGAAAAAAAAAACGAAAAAAAAACAAAAAAAAAACAAAAAAAAAACGAAAAAAAACATAGACACGAACCTTTTGATTCAAATCATGGATGAGATCTGGGGGGCGGGGTGGCGGTCGGGACAGAAAAAAATCTGGGAATTGAATTTTGGCAAGATTCGGAAATTAGGGTTTGGAATAAAGTTAGGGTTTGAAATTCGAATTAGGGTTTTGGATCCGAATTAGGGTTTTGAATAAAGTTAGGGTTTGACGTCGAAATAGGGTATGGAAATGGACGATTTGGACGATTTGGACAGAAAAAATCTCAGGACCATTTTGGGGGGTGAAATGGTCCTGGATAATTTTGTGAAATTGGGACAGACAAAAGTCAGACAAAATATAGTAGTTAACGTCTCTCTCCGTACTGTACGTGTACCCGTAACTGTAGCGCAGAAATCGTCTGCTCAATAACATACGGATACCAAGAGAAAGTCTTGGTATCCGTATTGAAGTATAGTCTCATTTTTTTCTTAAGGGCTCACGTACGGGTGCCTGCACACATAATGGCAGTCAATTGTATAATGTGGCGGTTAGCCTCTGAAAGCTAAACGCTAGCACAAATCTGTTCTAGTCTGTCTAGTTCTGCCGTTGCAAGATGGCAAAATGATGTTGTCGAGAGGCAATGGTGAAAGATGTTTCACTCCTGTACTTAGACAGTAGGTGTTATAAGTGAACAATGGAATTGTTTAAAGGTATTGTCACCTCCCTCTACTGCACTGGGCTTAAATAGGTTTCTGCCCAGATTGCTTACGCCTGCAAGCTACGCTTACGTGTCAAGCGTTAGGGCTGTCTAACCGTCGTCATCTCTCTCGAGACGCGGCATGCCTAGCATTGGGTTTCACGACGCGGCTCCTTCTGCTTCGAAGAGCTCGCTTTTAGCGCGTCATCTGACTGGTTAGATTAATTATGCATATCTGTACGTACCGGGAGGTACTGGTCGTACTGTAGCATCAGCACCCTTATAATATTGCAGTAGCGACGTACCCACGAGTATACGTCCGTCTTGTGGAAAAGCACGAATTGGAATCCGTAACGAGTACATGTACAATGTCATGCAATGTACTGTTGCAGGACTGTACTCGTCACACTCGTACCCTCCCCCTCTTGACAAATCAATGAGGCCGCCGCGAGGCAGACCTCCGTGGTTCTTGGCTCCTTTACTGAAGCAGTTACTGGGACTCAGGAATGCGCGCTGGGTGAGCGTGCATGAAATCGGTGTACGTCTGAGTCTTGGCAAATTTGTGCCATTGGGGCGTCTCCAAGAATTCTTGTAACGCGATCGTTCGATGCACCTCGTTCAACCGGTGCCAGACAAGTGGAATGTCGTCATCACTGAAGTGCGTCATGAAGAGCAGATATTTGCCTCGTTGCCCAGGTAGCGACTTTATTCACACAGCAGAGATGTGCGAGACATCAAACTCCTCATCGTCTCCTTCAGGTATAGTCACCGGGACAGATGGTCGTAGTGGAGCGGTAGAGCATGGTCGCAAGTTGTTAACATGGAACACGGGATGTAAGCGTACTGTCGCTGGAAGTTTCAACCTGTAACTGTGTTTCCCAATCTGTTCCTCCACTGAAAAAGGGCCGAGCTGTCTGTCTCTGAGTTTCCGATTCGGTTGTCCTCGCAGAAAAAGGTTTGTTGTGACGACTGACACCTTGTCTCCCTTAGCGAAGTGTGGCGCTATAGACGGTTCTGTGCGCGCTTGCATTTCGTCCTTGTGTAGTTGTAACACTGAGCGACCCAGGGTGTGTACTTCTTGTAACAATCTCAACCGTTCTGTTGCGTCTTGCGAAATTGGAATCGATGGTCGCATGCTGAATAGCAGGTCAGGAGGCTCCTCAGGAGAGAACCCAAAGTTAGCCTCGAACGGTGTGTGCTCAATTCCGAGTGCACGCGAAGCATTGTACGCAAATTCCACTTGCGGTAGTAGCGTTGTCCAATCAGAGCCATCATAGCAACAGAAGCAACGAAGAAGCTGCTGAAACGTGCTGTTCACTCGCTCTGTCAACCCGCCCGTTTCTGGATGTCGACTGGAAGACATGTTCAGACGCGTTCCGAGGCGTCTCCAAAGTGTCTGCCAGAAGGCACTGACGAATTTCGGGTCGCGGTCGCTGATCAGCACACGGGGCAGTCCATGTAAGCGGTAGACTCCTTGTAAAAACAAGCTTGCAGTTTCTTCGGCAGTAATCGACTCTGTACATGGCAGAAAATGGGCCATTCGAGTTAGATGGTCTACTACAATCAACACATTGTTAAAGCCATTGCTCTCAGGCAAGTGTGTCAAGTAGTCAAGACCAACTGTATGCCACGGTCTGGGTGGAACAGGTAGTGGGTAAAGAGTCGCAGCCATCTGCGGTCGAATCTTTGCTCGTCGACACACGACGCAGCGTTCACAGAAATCTTTCACGTCTTGGCGGATTCGTTTCCACCAGAACCTGTCGAGTGCTTTAGCAAGAGTGCTAGCAACTCCTCTGTGACCAACTGACGAACTTTCGTGCAGCTATGTGATCAATCTCAGTCGGAGCTCAGAGTTCTGTGGTATACAGAGGTGATTGAGGCGCCAAAAGTATCCGTCTGTCGCTTCTATCCGGCTGTCTTTCGTCCACTCACCCTCGTCCCCATAAAACGAGTCTTGTGAGAACCCCTCGCGAATGAGATCAGCGAACTCAGGGGTCAGCTGCAACGCGTTAACAGTCAGTAAATTACCTGCGCGTCTTCAAACAGCAGCTGGGATTTCCGTCGTAATTCTCGATCTGACGGAACCTCGCCATCCCAAAATAAGGGTACTGTGGCCTGAGGTACGAAGTCTGGACGCTGGCTTAACGGGTCAGCTTCGTTCAGAGCTCCCTTGCGATATGCAAGTGTCATCGAGCCCATAAACGGTTGCAAATCCCGCAGGTATCTTGCTTGCCGCTTGTTCAGCATGTTGCTCGGTTGCCTGAGCAGATGTCGAAGTGTGTCGTGGTCTGTTACGACAAGGAATTTAGAGCACCCTTCAAGACAGCACCTCCAATGCTTGACAGCTTCGCATACGGCCAAAGCTTATAAGTCGTACGCAGAGTAAGTGTTACCACGCTCAGTTGGATTCATCTTACCGCCCAGTAAGAGACTGGTTGAAGACCTCCTCCTTGGTCTTGCAACAAGACTGCTGCAATCCCCACTGTCGAAGCATCTGTAGCCACGGTGAACGTCGCGTCCGAACTGACCTCCGGAAGGATCAGGCATGGCGCGGAAATGAGCCGTAACTTGAGAGTCTCAAAGGCTTCCAAACAGGCAGGCGTCAGCGTAACCTTCTGTGGCTCGGACTTCCGCAGTAAGTCCGTCAATGGAGCCGTGTATAAATCTGGCATAGAAGTTGCAGAACTATACGAAACTGCGAACCTCCTTCTGCGTCTTGGGCACTGGCGAGTCTGCAACGGCTTCAACTTTCTTTGTGGAAACCGAAATTTTACCGGCTGACACAATATAGCCCAAGTACTCCATCTCTTGCAGTCCGAAGAAGCATTTCTTAAGGCGTAATTTCAGCCCTTCTTGCTTAAATCGCTGTTGCACGAGACGTAGGTGCTCAAGGTGTTCCTCCAGAGTTCGACTGTAGATACAGACGTCATCGAGGTAGACTGTCACGAACTTATGTAAAAAGTCGCAAAGAATGTCATTCATCATCCTCTGAAATGTAGCCGGCGAATTGCACAGGCCAAACGGCATGGCGACCCAATCCATTAAGCCATCAGGGGTCTGAAAAGCCGTCTTGTGAACGTCCTGGTCACGCACTCGAACTTGCCAGAATCCAGAGGCGAGGTCGAGGTGTGTGTAAAAATTCGCGTCCTTAAGTTCGTCGAGAGTATCATCCACACGCGGAAGTGGGTAAGCATCTTTACGCGTATTCTCGTTAAGGCCACGGTAGTCAATGCACAGACGTAACGAGCCATCAGCTTTCCGCACAAAAAGAATTGGCGAGCCGAACTCACTGTAGTTGGGACGTACTAAACCAGCCTCCACTGCGTCTTTGAGCTGTCGATTTAGCTCAGCGCGCTCTGCGGGTGACAATCTGTTCAGACGTTGGCGTCGCATCGGGCCAGTTGTTTCAATGGGATGATCCCACTGTCGGCTTACAGGTGGAGAGTCGACAGGTTGCAGTAACTCCGGGAAGTCATCGAAGAGTAACGACCGGAAGTTGTCACGTTGTTCTGCAGTTAGCTCCTCTCCAGTGTGAAAGTCTGTCGGTTGTTTAGTGGTTGACGTAAGTTCAATGACGTAAAATTCAGCATGACGTCCTCTGCTACGGCGCGTCTTGCGCATGAGCTTATGAACTTTCGTAGACGACAACAGCAGACACTCAGGGCGTCGTTCCTCGAGGGTAGTCTCCACCGCAGTACCATCCATCAGTGCAAAAACCATGGTTGTACCAAACTGTAAAGAGGCGTGTTCGTCATCAAGCCATGGTAAACCCGGGATTAAATCAGCTGTACGTAAATCACGTAAGACGTAAAAAGTCCGGTGAAATTCGTGTCGAGCCAGCTCAAAAGTAACATCGCAAACTGTCCTAGAAGTCACTCGTTGTCCGTTGGCGAGTCGAACTGGGGTCTTAGTTGCAGACTTCCGAGTCTGTAAAGCAAAGCGTCGTACAAAGTCCTCTGACACCAAATCAAGCGTCGCAGAGCAGCCCACTAATCCAGAAATTTGGTGTCCGCCATCATGAGTTTTCACAGTCAACTCAATTCGAATTAACGGGCGAGCTTCCGTGAGGTCAGTCAGTAGGGTTGTAGCTGGCGAAGAAAATTGTCGTAGCGTAGCGATGGACGGTTCCGCGTCGTCTGAAGGTACTGGTACCGAGTTGGGTTGATCAGATGCAGCATGTGTTGTCAAGTCGTTAAACGCACAATATGGGTCGACTAACCACAGCTGTACATGCCAAGGAGCTGGAGCAACCACCTCATGACGAGTAAAAAGCTGTGTCCTCACTGGGAATTCTTGATAGAGTTTCTAGTTCTTAGTCACTTGAGTAAATTTCGCCCATTTCGGTAGTACAAAAATAGCCATCGTAGATGTCGGAGATGTTCGACGACAATCCTCAAAATGCTGCGCAATATGCTCAGCTAACTCCCAGGGTGGGTTAATGAACACCCGTTCTCATGTCAAGTCCCTCTCTAGAATCGAGTCACTCGGCGAACAGTGAGGTAAGTCACCGTGCGAGTTTAGACCTTCATCATCAGCACATCCCTCCAATGTGAAGTTGAATTGTGCATGCAGAGGGTCAAAGACTGAGTCAACCAATTTCCAATCAATTGAACGTCTGGTTACAGGTTTACGACTCTGTCTCTGCTTAGTCTGACGTCGACGACCTGCTACTAGAGTTGCAGGTGTCGCGACTGTAGTCGATGGAGATGCCGAAGGTGTTTCGACGACCTCTGTCGCTAACATTGTCTCAGAACGAACAGTAGATGTAGCCGGCTCCTCCAGTTCGCTGGTAGAACAGCCTTGCCACCGTCATTGCTTCTTAGATTCCATCGGTGCCTTGCCCTTCCACTCCGGGCATTGGAACAGTCGGTGTCCCTTCTTGTGACACTTGAAGCAGAGTCCCTCCTCCATGTGACGCTTACGCTCCTCGGGTGTCATCGCTTTTGCGAGTGTGTTGAAATTATCGCGGCCAGATGTTTGACCACGTCCACCATTGTTGCCTCCACCACGTCCACGTCCGCGGCCACGACCACGGCCACCTCTATTACGCTTCGAGATGTTAGAGGCTTCCTCGAGAGGGTCTTCAAGGTTGCGCTTGCGCGTCGGCTGGGCAGATGGACCAGCAGTAGACCTCACATTGCCGAGTTCCGGCGAATCTGTAACGACGTCGTTCAGGAAGTTTTGCAGCTCCACCAGAGTAATCTGGTACCCCTTCTGAGCTCGGTGTGATTTCGCCTGGTTCTTCAACGTAGAGTTCGCTAAGCCGTTAATGAAGCGCACACACTGAACATCAGCTGTCTGGTGCTGACGAGACCGACGTAAGAAGTCGTTGTACTGCTTAGTGTAGAACGCGTAACTCATCGTGTTGCTCTGCGTAAAGCTGAGCAAAGCGTTAATCGCGTCGTTTTGAATATTCGGAAGAAACGTTGTCGTGCGTAACTCCGTAACAAGCTCGTTGTACGTAGATGGAATAGCAGCCTAAGTTTTCCGGTTCAGCCACCACCCATTCAGATGTCCAGAGAGCTGTGAAGTAACCCATATAACTGAGTCGTACGAATCAGGCGCAATCCCAAGCATGAGAAAACGCTGAGGCTGAGCTTCAAGCCAATCCTCCAGTTCATTAGCTATTCGACCATTCTGTAACGGTGAATTAATTGTTGCCTTACGCTGAGTCTCCGTGAGGGTAACCGGTAATCCAGCCAAGTTGTGGGTAGGCATCGGCATTTCCACACGTAAATCTGTAGGCCCCTCACCTGTCAGTCGGTTGATGTGTCCGCGAATCAGCAGCCAGACATGACCAGAGTCGACCGTCGTAAACCGGGAGTGCATGTGAAACTGTCTCGGAATAGACGTGTCGTCTTGCATGACTGGAACGTGTTGGTAGACCGCTCGGCAAAAGGGTTCCCATTGAGTCACGTAACCAAAGTGAAGTAACTCACTCTTGTGCTTCTTAGCACGAAGTAACCCCGTCTGAGCGGGCGTAAGGTTCAGACCGTCAATGTTGATTGTTTCCGGGACGACGTAAGTGCCATCCGGATTAACTGTCGACTGTGCTAAAACAGCCTGCTCAACCTGAGCAGGTGTGCGTAAGTTGTTCGTAGCAAACATGACAGGAATTGAGACCGAGTACACGTAGACAAGCTGTCGTCCTTGAGGTAGCGTAACTAGGACAGGATCACCACTCAACAGCGTTAAATCATCCGGTGTTAGGACAAGATTGGTTTCCTCGTGTAACTCACGAACAACAGCGTCGACAGGCTCTTCGTTAGGTAAGACAGAGCCAGCTGGGAACCAAGTTTTACCAAAACGAGGCTCACGTTGTAATACCAGCTTCAAGTCCGACGGTTTAGTTCCTCCAACGTGAATTACCAACACCACGTAATGTCCGGGTCCTATAGAAGCCATCTTGAATCAATCAGGCAACTTCGAGCGAATCAACGAGCAACGAAAGCGTGCGTCGACCAATGGGCTCCGAAACCAGTGTGGCGGTTAGCCTCTGAAAGCTAAACGCTAGCACAAATATGTTATAGTATGTCTAGTTCTGCCGTTACAAGATGGCAAAATGATGTTGTCGAGAGGCAATGGTGAAAGATGTTTCACTGCTGTACTTAGGCAGTAGGTGTTATAAGTGAACAATGGAATTGTTTAAAGGTATTGTCACCTCCCTCTACTGCACTGGGCTTAAATAGGTTTCTGCCCAGATTGCTTACGCCTGCAAGCTACGCTTACGTGTCAAGCGTTAGGGCTGTCTAACCGTCGTCATCTCTCTCGAGACGCGGCCTGCCTAGCATTGGGTTTCACGACGCGGCTCCTTCTGCTTCGAAGAGCTCGCTTTTAGCGCGTCATCTGGTTGGTTAGATTAATTATGCATATTTGTACGTACCGGGAGGTACTGGTCGTACTGTAGCATCAGCACCCTTATAATATTGCAGTAGCGACGTACCCACGAGTATACGTCCGTCCTGTGGAAAAGCACGAATTGGAATCCGTAACGAGTACCTGTACAATGTCATGCAATGTACTGTTGCAGGACTGTACTCGTCACAATAATGCATGTGTGTGATATATTGCTAGCCTACCCCGTAACACTTGCTCCGAGATGTCTCTTCCCACACGTTTCGGAGGCATGGGGGTGGGGGACTTGTTTGCCTTGGTAGATGAGGCCCATGTCGGAGCGGCCGGTTTGGCAGTGGGTTATGCTATCCGTTTCCTTGTAGCGCAAGATGCTCGTGTGCGCGAGGATTCCCACGACGAAGTTCCGATGGAGCCGACCATGTAAGGACGGTTTGCGACTTTTATGACCACAACGGTGTTCCGAAGGCATGGTACACCGGACGGAGACGACGGCGACTACGAACCCATGTGGTCTTTAGAACTCGCTTCGTCGTGGGCGCGCTTAGATGCCGCGTGCGGTTCTCACGCTCTCGCCGAGTCCGAACCCTTGGTAATCACAGCCTTAGCGGTGCTTACCCCGCAACGTCCAACGGCGACTCGCGCATGCTGCATAGCCGAAGCCCAATCAACCAACGAGAAGATTGCTCGGCCCCTTGATGCCCTAACCTCGCTCGTACCCATTTCTACGCATGCCACGGACAT